>MU853815.1:0-67097 GCA_033297225.1 Diplogelasinospora grovesii | reverse complement strand
GGTTTCCTGTTGCTGCTGTGTGTTGGAGCCGGGGGGGGGCGGGGGGGCGCGGGGGGGCGGGGGGGGGGCGGGGGGCGCCGGGGGGGGGGGGGCCCCCCCCCCCCCCCCAAAAAGCGTACGCACACGAGACGTGGATTAAATTGGTATTTGAAGTATTTCGTGACGGTAACCGTGTTTGACACTCAAGTTGTATCCTCAAACAGATTCGCGCGAAGTGAAGATAAATGGGCATCATTCAGGTGGTTGCTACCATAAAGTCATTACAGTGACTGCCTACCGACTTTAAATGTTCAGCTACTTGCGAGAGATTCTACAGATGCCAGTAATGCACATCAAAATGGCAGTGTCCCGCAGCGCCATACAACGCCCAACCACATTATTTACCTGTAATTATTCCTTCTTCTTCTCAGCCGCCTTCTCAGCCCTCTCCCGCCTTCGTTTCCGCCACGCCCGGATCTCGTTTAGCAAACCCATGAGCAACGGCACACCCACCGGGCCGAGGAGCGGCAGGTAGACTGCAATCTTGTGCTCATCGGGAAAATACAGCTGACCGACCATGCTCTTCTCGAAGAACGCCCGTTCCGCCTCCGCCTCTGCTATCCGTGCATGCGCTAACCCCTCGGCCCCACCAAGCGTGTCGCAGGCCAGACGGAGATGTGCCATTGTTTTCGAGACGCCGTCGGCAACACTACTGGGTATGGAGATTGATGGGAGGGCGAGGGATAGACGGGCCAGCGAGCCCAGCGTAGATGACGCCCGGAGGAGGAGGTCGGCCGAGCGGATGCGCGACAATGTAGACAGCCGTAAGGGGAGGGAGCCGGATTGCGGGGTGCCGATCAGCGAGAGCAGGTGGGACGTGAATGTCAATAAGGGTTGTTTTAACGTTGGTAGAGTGAGGTGCGCGGTATCGTGGGGTAGAGAGAGGAGGTAGACTGTGCCCCATTGGGGAATCAACCAACTCTGAGAGGTAGCCTCGGAGGTTTCAGAAGGGGACCCGATGGTCTGGTTGCCGACAAACACGATGAAGTTGACCGTCGGCGCCCCGCCTATGGACGGCGAGAGCGGCCACTCGGCGGCATTGATAAACGACGAGAGGTCCTCCTTGTTGAGCACCTGGCTCTGAACCCCGCCCGGCGTGGCGTACAGCTGCACTTGGGTGTCGATCGTGAAATTGTGGATTGGCCCAAGGACCTTCAGGACAGGTTCCATGTACTCGGCGATCGCGGCCTCGATGTCCCAGCTGCTGGGCAGCGGGCCGCTCGTGAACAGAGAAAAGGTGAGGTGGTAGGTCGGCGAGTACTTTAGAGAGCGGGTGGTCCGCTTGGAGACGGACTCGGCGACTTCGGGCGTCAGCCCGGGAGGTCGAAGCTGTTCGCCGGAGGGCGCAGCAGCGTTGGTGGATAGCAAGTACGAAATGGTGGCCTGCTCCTCGGCGAAGGTCGACCGCAGCTGGCTGGCGATGTAAGTCGCCAGTGTCGAAGATGACGAGCTGGGTGACGGGATGGTGTTTGGAGGGTAGGTGATGTCGAGGATGGGCGCATATGGATCGAGGGCCGACGTGGTAGACTCGCCGGGCGCCAGCCGGATCGTCAGCGCGGCGCCATTGTCGTCGTCATTGCTCGCCGGCGTGGTAAGGGAGGATGACGGCGACGACAGCTGCAGGCGCAAATGGTGGCCTGAAAAGTCGTTGAGATCATCGAGCGCATGCTGGGTGAGACGGACGAGGTGCTGCGCTTCTTGCTCTTGCAGAGGCCCGGCCTGGATGTTGATGCGCAGCGGGAACACGGGTCGGCACGCCTGAAGTTCGTTCCCAGTTAGCATTTAAAATCCGCAAATTGAACCCCCCGAAGCAGACCGTCTCGTGGCTTGTTGAGTGTCGCATACCTTCCCATCAGCCCACTCGAGCATCTCACTCAACGGGAGATTCGCCCGGTAGATTGTAGTCGTCTTCCACCATATTGGAAGGCCGAGGAACACCACAATCGCCCAGAAGGTGAGAATGACCCAGGTTCGTCTCCTGATGTCGGACGGCTTCTCAGGGGGCGGCGCTTTCCGCTGCGATGATGCCTCAATTGGAACCGCAATGGCATGTGTAGGTGCTTCTACGGCCACCTCGGCCTTGGCTGAAGAGGAGGTCGAGTTCGTCTTGTCGTCCGCCATGCCATTGTCGGTTGGTCGTCGAGCAGACATGGCGACTTTCCAAGGTGAAGGTGCATCAACCTTCTCCACCGCCGCGCTCAACACGTTGGCGGCCAGGCCAACGCGACGATTCGCTGTTTCCTAAAACAGCTTTAGTGTTATCACGTGGAGATAGCGATAAGCGTGGTGTCAGATGTCCCGAGGCGCACCCCAGTCTTTTCATCGGCTTCACATGGTACGAGCCCCGCTACGCTCCCAGTACCCTAGCGCTGGGTTAGGGAGGTACGCCAGGACAACATGACGCAGCTGCTCGTCAGTTGAAACGCAGTACTTCTCCAGCCCGAGGTGGTGCGCTGGTCGCCTCTTCCGGTTCCTTCGCTTGTTGGAGCCGACACTTGCTGCCACACAAAGTCACATCTCATCAAGAAGAGTATTGCAGCAAGATTTTAGAAGTCTTACACAGTAAGGTACCTTATCAACTGTCTACGCTAATCAGGATGCCACTTGAGTTCCGCCGCCGTTGGAACGCACCCTTGAATTCCGATCGCACTTTCCTGCACTAGCTCGCCTTGTGGAGACAGAGTTCGAAAACGGAGCCGAGGCTCACAACACCTGTCGCGCAACCCCCGTCATGCGAATGGCAGCATGCCATGATGCACTAGGCGCCTTCCTTAAACCTGTTCCTGATTTGTTGTTTCTTTTTAAGTTTGGAGTTCTCTCATCTCGTCTCTATTGATGTGTACTTGTATTATCTCAATGGGTGAAGAGACAGTCGATGCATAGCGCTGAGCGCGGTTTCTCGCCTCATAGCAATCTTTCTCTTTGTTACTAACATACCTGCTTAATAACGTGGAATTCCTGAGAGTCCCTACTCCCTACGCTTTCCTAGTGTTTCCCACATAGAGATCGATCTGAAGCTTGCTCAGAACTCGAATCTTGTTGCAGCAAAGATGGCTTCTCGTGAGTTCTCGCCTCTCCATCCGATGCTTTCGTGGTTGAGCGCTTGGATGTCCTTTTCAATGCGTAGCAAGGAGTCTCAGCAGCCAATGCTTACAACTTTGGTCACAGTTGCAATGTCGCTGCCTCCGCCAGTGGCCGCTTCAGCCCTGGTTGCTATTGCCGCTTATGCAAATGGCCGTTTTGCACTGTCATATGACTATGGCTTCCTCAGTTCCATCGTTCCGACCATGGCCAGCGTGGTCTGGAACGAATATCGGGGGCGCGCGAACCTCTTTTACCGCTTAGAAGCTCTTGCGACCTCAAAGCGGTCTGAGAACCGCCTCTTCCTACGATTTGAGGATAAGACTTATACCTACGCTCAAGCTTACGACACAGTATTGCGCTATGCGAACTGGCTAAAAGAACGACGCGGAATCAAGAAGGGAGAGCTTGTGGCATTAGACTTCCAGAACACCGACACGTTTCTCCTATTGGTCATAGCCCTCTGGTCCCTTGGAGCAAAGCCCGCACTCATCAACTACAACCTCACTGGCCAACCTCTGATTCATTGCGTGAAGCGGGCAGACGCACGGCTCATGCTGATCGACCCCGTGGTCGCGGGAAATGTTGGTGAAGATGTGCGCTCTGTGTTGAGCGACGTCAGCTTCGAGGTGGTCACGCCAGAAATGGAGGCTGAAATGTTGACGATGGATCCCGTCCGGCCTCCCGACGACCTCCGGGCTGACGCCCAGGGTCAGGACATGGCCATGCTCATCTACACTAGCGGGACAACCGGCTTGCCGAAAGGTGCTATTGTCACCTGGCGGAAGCTGACTGTGGTGGGCAATTTCACGGCCCGGTGGATTGGCACTAAGTCAAGCGATGTGTACTATACGGTAGGGAACCTGCAGTAATAATCACCTTCTGATCAGAAAGACACCTCGCTGACTGGTCAACACACAGGCTATGCCGCTTTACCATAGCACGGCAATGATCATGGGCTTTTCCCACACGCTTGGGGCCGGCGCCACGTTCGCCATAAGCCGCAAGTTCTCAACCAGTCATTTCTGGGACGACGTCCGGAAACACAACGCCACCATCATCCAGTATGTTGGCGAGACCTGCCGGTATCTGCTCTCAGCCCCGTCCATCACCGACCCAAAGACTGGCGAGAATCTGGACCGTAAGCACAAGGTGCGCATTGCGTTCGGTAACGGGCTGCGGCCAGACGTGTGGAACCGATTCAAGGAGCGCTTCGGCATTGAGACCATTGCCGAGTTCTACGCTGCCACCGAGGGCAGCTTTGCCACGTTTAATCTGAGCCGGAACGACTTCACCAAGGGTGCGGTAGGGCGTAGTGGCTCTCTATTCAATCTCCTTGTCGGTGGGAACATTGCCCTCGTCCAGGTCGACCACGAGACGGACCTGCCCTTTCGAGACCCCAAGACGGGCTTCTGCTGCCGGGTAAAAACCGGGGAGCCAGGAGAGCTGCTCTTCAGGTTGCCGCCGAACGATATAGGATCTCGCTTCCAAGGCTACTACGGAGACAAGGATGCAACCAATAAGAAGATCATGCGCGATGTCTTTAGCAAAGGGGATGCGTGGTTTCGTACGGGGGATGTCGTGAAATGGGACAACGAGAACCGCGTCTACTTTGCGGACCGCATTGGCGACACCTTCCGCTGGAAGAGCGAGAATGTCTCCACTGCCGAGGTTGCGCAGGTCGTGGGGCTGCATCCAGCCGTGCGCGAGGCCAATGTGTACGGCGTTGAGCTGCCACGTCACGAGGGCCGTGCTGGCTGTGCCGCTGTTGTTTTGGAGCCGTCCGCACTCTTGCCAGGGGATGGTGGAGCACAGCCAAGCAACGACACACTGAAGAGCCTAGCAGCTCATGTCAAAAGGGGGCTGCCCAAGTATGCGCTACCGCTTTTCATTCGAGTGGTGAAGGATGGTTCACTGCACACTACCGGTACGAATAAACAGCAGAAGCACGTCTTGCGGGGTGAAGGCGTCGAGCCTGGAAAGACAGGCCAAGATGGCATTTTCTGGCTGAAGGGCGATGCATATGCTAAGTTTGGCCCAAAGGAGTGGAACGAGATAACTGCGGGCAAGGTCAAGCTATGAGATGCTGTTCACCTAGAAAGCCGAACCTACTTGCATTGACGATTGGTGCAACGCGTGCACAGCAACGTGTATATACATTAGCGAATATATAGTACTAGGATACCAGGGAAGTTCCGCTTCACGTCTGACTTGGAGGTGCCGCTGCCGCTTATTGGACAGTCTGGCGTGACCGCATGAGTTCGGCGTGATAATGGCGCGCCAAAGCATTGGAGGAGCGATACGGTCCAGAACGCCACAGCTCATGAAAAAGGGCTGAGACACACTACGACCCCGCACTTCCATCAGGGGAAATCCGTTTGCGTAGCCAACCGGCTGGAGTCTTACCAATGGAGCATTCTCTTCCGTTTCGATTACTTCGTATCTGCTTGCCTATGAGCCTGCGTAGCCGCGACGTAGATACCAGGCTCAGCTTTAAGAAGCGTCCCACGTTAGCTATTAGCTTTCATTCCATACAGATAACTTTCTCCAACATCTATCACCAGCGATCTACACCCCACCTTCTGGCGTTAAGTGGCGCGCGACGTTGCGAAAACTTGACCCAAATGACATAATCCTCGTCGCTCAAGGATGCCCGCCAATTAGAAGCGCGGCGGATCGCGCAATGAGACACCAAGCCAGAATAGGGAGTGAGGGGCGCCAATCCCCATGTCCAAAAGTTCATGGAGGGGTAGATTTGCCCCGCGGGACAGGTAAAGCTCAGCAGAAAGGTGTGCTTCTGGCATCATGGACATCTGATTCGGGCAAGCACGGGTTACACGGGTTTGTCCCAGGTCAGTGAATTCCATCGAAGTCGGCGACCAGTGGTCCAATATTCTGTTACCTTGGACTCTGTATTAGGCAGGCTGTGCTAGAATAGGCGCGTCTTACTAATAGCCAATTGAGCGATTGAGGTCCCACGGGGATCTCCCAGGTCCCCGTGGAGACACCAAGCTTTTGAGGAACGCTATTAAATAACCCACTGCTGCCCCTCACGACAGCTTGACTGTGTAATATATTTCTCGTCCTATATCGATACCCTCTAGATTACTTCTTTTGCCTTTGCACACCAGCTTCGTTCACTTTCTGTAGTATCACGTTAGACCAACATCACACAATCATTCACAATGGCTGAATCACGACCTGTTCCGTACGTTGTTCCCCCAAGTCCACTCGCCGGTACTTCCTGTCCCGGAGTAGCGTCGCACAAGGCTTGAGATGCTGACAAGCTTCATCGTCCACAGTCTTCGTCTGGGCACCATTGCCCCCAACTTCCAGGCCGACACCACCAATGGCCCCATCGACCTCCACGAGTTCATTGGCGACAAATGGCTCGTCTTCTTCTCCCACCCTGAGGACTACACACCGGTGTGCACCACCGAGCTCGGCGAGATGGCCCGTCTCGACCCCGAGTTCCAGAAGCGCGGCGTCAAGCTGCTCGGTCTCTCGGCCAACACCATCGGCAGCCACGAGGGCTGGATCAAGGACATCAACGAGGTCACTGGCTCCCAGGTCAAGTTCCCCATCGTCGGCGACAAGGAGCGCAAGATTGCTTACCTCTACGACATGTAAGTCACAAACAAGTAGCGGCTATATCATCCGCCCTCACTAACACGGACTTGCTCAGGATCGACTACCAAGATACCACTAACGTGGACGAGAAGGGCATTGCCTTCACCATCCGCTCCGTCTTCATCATCGACCCCAAGAAGACCATCCGCACCATCCTCTCATACCCCGCCTCCACCGGCCGCAACAGCGCCGAGATCCTCCGTATCGTCGACTCGCTCCAGACCGGTGACAAGTACAAGATCACCACTCCCATCAACTGGGTGCCCGGCGACGATGTCATCGTCCACCCCTCCGTCCAGGGTGAGCAGGCCAAGGAGATGTTCCCCAACCTGCGCGCCGTCAAGCCCTACCTCCGCTTCACCCCTCTCCCCAACAAGGCTTAATTGCAACTTGGTGTCGGGTGTTGAGGTGAGCGTGTAGTGGAGCATCGTTGGCTACTGCGCCGAGATCTGGACTAGGGATGATTTTGACGTTAATGATACACCAAACGTTGGCTGTATGGCCGCCACAAAACTAGCAGATGTTGCTCGCAAGGGTGCGGTTAGTTGGATGATGGCCGGAAGCTAGGATGCGTAATGGCATGATGATAGAAAATTACCCACAGCATGATTCACAATAAGCAGAAAATTAAAGCTCTTTTGCACACATTTTGACTTGATCATAACGACGTGGTGACATATAAGGGCTGCATGGCAGGTTATATCACAACCCTCAGGCAATGGGTCATGTGAATCAAGCTTGACCGAGAGGTGTGGATGAAAGTAGCATTGAACAAGTTAGCATGTTTCAATCTGTCCATGGAACGGGATGTCACCAAGTTCTGTCCGTGACCGAGCGGCGAGAGAGGTCAAAGCGAGACGAACCGAACGGACAAGGGGGCCGTGGAATTTAACCTTCCATTCTGTTTCTTTCATGCAGCGACAACGTGGCAAACCGCCCGGGATCTGCCCGTCGTCACACAAAGGATTGTGGACTGACGATAGATCTTTCCGTGATGACAGGTTGTCAAAGTCGGGTTTGGATGTGAGTGGGCTTCAGGTCGCCGACCTCCTTGATGCAGACGTACATAGGTACACACATACACGCTGCGCCGGACGAACCATGTTTCGGTGACAAGATCAGCCCAGCACGCCGCTCAGATACAGCTGCTTACGGAGGTACGTAATATGAGACGGACTCATAGGGAGAAATATAGCCCGGGGAAGATGTACAACAGGAGATGGGCGAGTTGAGATGCTCACCTAAGCAGCCCCGAAGTTTCAATTGTCATGCGACGACAGGGCGCATGGCACCAGGGATGGCTGGCACCCCTTTAAGGTAGCGAAACAAAGAACACCAGGCCTATTGCGGCGTTTCGGTGATGCAAGCCAGCACATACGGCGACTCGCCGCCTGTTTCGGTGGTGCCGCTCTGGGATTGGGTTACACGCATTCGCATCCGCATCTGCCTCGTCACCCGCCCGTGAGAGATCACATTCTGCCTGTACTTCGCTTCGTCTGTCACATCGCATCCGAATATCACACCCGACAAAAATGACAGACACAAGAAAAAAGAAAAGAAATAAGTTACAGTCCAATGATAGGACAATGTGCGCTGCAACCAGAACGGCTCTTGTTGGCGGTTGAGAGTTTGAGCTCTTTTACCGCCTGAACTGTGATTGATCAATTGGGGAGGGGGGCTCAATCGAGTTTCTGTCCGGACGATTCCCATGCAGTCACTTCACCCTTCTTCCGCTTTAGGAACCATGGAATTTTGGCGAGCTACTATTCGCCAAGCGTTGAAAGCCGTTTCGCTGCCCATTCCCGAACGCACAGCACAAATGGCGCTTTCATTCTTGCGCTTTGCGAATGCATATTGTCTGTCTGCCACGCGCGCGCAACGGGGACTGGTTGCCCATCAATCCGTCTCCCCACAATTCCACAACCAGCCGTGCCCGTTCCCGCCGGGCGGACAGTGCTCCTTCTCCCTTGTTACAGACACCCACTCGCCATACGATCTTTCTGCAGGCTCACTCACCTCCTTTTTGCGCAAATCCCATTCGAACCGCAGCAGACTCGCGCGTGCGCACGCCGCTGCACATCTTCTGCCAACCGGCCGTCCGTCCCTGTCTATCTACCTCTAACCTTGCATCGGCGCCTTCTGATCATCCCCCCGCCGCTTGCTCGCTGCAACTTCCATCCACACCCACCACGCCCAAAATATCCGAGCCCGGCTTTCTTCCACATTTCCGACCGGCCTTTCCGCACATCCAAACGAGAACCGTCTGTGCGGCGCACTCTTTGCGCAGCAACTTAAGCAAGCGGCGGAAGATCGGTGGGACACACACAATCGCTCTGTCCGTTGTCCAAGTTCTGGAAGTGAAGGGCAAGCAGATCCGCTTTGCGCTCCAGTCTCTCCCTCTCCAGGGACCGCCCGGAAATTAAGTACTGCAACGTCGACCACCATCCCCTCGCGCGCGCACCGTACCTACGCTGTGGTGAACGGTGGCTTGCTTGACTCTATCAGCCTGATCAGGTACGATAATCTGTGTGTTGCATGTGAACTGTCCGTCCTTTTCTTGTCAAACGGCTCTCTCCTCTCACAGTGTCACGGCCACAATCCTTCTCTCCTCCACCTAAACCCCTAGTCGGATATCTCGTGTGCCATATCGCTTCTCTACCTATGTACTTGTAGCCCCTACCCTGCTGCCGCTTAGCCACAGCTTCGCTTACGGAACCCCTCGCCTCGCTCGCTCTTCCTCGTGTCTCCATCACCGGTCGCCCATACTGTACTGTGTGAATGCTGGTGCAGGGGAGGATCGTGCGGCGCTGTGGGTTCTGGCGAAACCTGGGAAGCAAGGCGTGGAAGTTGTCCCCGAGCTTGGCAAATCTTCCCGCGGGTTGAACGGGCCCTGACGTGTGTGTATGTGCCTTGGCCCCCCCGTCGGTGCCCTTGGGTTGCGGTGGTAGTGGCCATTTGGCTGACCCGATCTTGGAGTTTCGTCCGCCTTGTCTGTCTGTGCCTTGTGGCGGGTCCCCCAAGACTTTTCAGGGCCCTTTTTCTTACTTCCCAAGCCTTTGATACTTGTTTTTTGTACTTGTTCAGTTCTCTGCTTACATCGTTTTGTCACTTTGCTTGGCCGTTTGCTTCTTCCCCCCCGTCCCCGACCCTCTCTATCTCTTTCTCTCGCTCCGGCCCGGCTTATCGCCCCCCCGCCGGAGCTACTTCCCAGCAAATATCAGTTACTGCTGAAGCGGGGGCTCCTAATCACAGCTTGTCCCTGAGGCTGTGCGGCACAGCACCAGAGAGAACAGCCGACAATGTCGGGATCCGGACTGACCTTCAACAAGACAGGCTATCAGCACGCCAGCGGAAGCAACGACTTTAGCCGGGTCTCCGACTCTGAGGCGGAAGAGCGGACCGAACGCTCGCCCTCGACCAGATCTCCGTCGGAAATCCTATCCTCGGCCTTTCGCAGCGGCATCAAGAAGATTACTCCTGGTCGAGAGGACATTGCGAGACTCGGGCTCGCACGCCAACCCTCGCAGCTCGCTCTCCGACGACCTTCCGAGCCTTTCGGTCCCCAGATCGAAAAACCGGCGTCTTCGGCTCCACTCCCCTCGAGATCTTCGGCGCCGGCCAAATCACAACATGCCCGGAGTCTGAGCCTGCAGAACAGTCTCGAAAAACCGCTACCCGAGCCGCCCCCGCCGCAGCTCTCCCCTGCGAGCCCGTTAACTCCGATAGCGAATCCGGCACAGCAAGGCAGCTTGGCTACGATTCTGGACACAGAGAACGAAGAGATGGACAGTAGAACGAGCACGATGGACTCGACGTCCTCGGTCGAGATGGGAAGCGGGCTATATATGAGGTCGCAGGAGGGCGGGGTGGCCAACCAAGAGATGAGTATGATCAGCAGCCAGACAAGTCTGGCAGGCGCGGGAAGGGCGGACGCAGGAGAAGAACGGACTGATAATCTGACTCCGAGGAGCAATGGGCCAGTGTCAGCCGGGCCATCACCCAAGGTTAGCCAGACGAAAGCCCCGGCTGCAGGGACGCCCGTTGGGACACCGAGCATGGCAGGTTCATCGGCGCACTTGTCAGGGCTGATGTGTAACGTACACCGAACGACGGGGAGGGAACCTCATCCATTGGTCGGGGCAACCACGACGATTCTGGGAGATAAACTGTACGTCTTTGGTGGAAGGATACTATCTAAGAGCAGGCCGGCGCCATTGACGGCAGATCTATACGAGCTCGATCTGATTCGCCGGCATTGGACAAAGCTGGAGACAACGGGCGACGTGCCACCGCCTCGGTATTTCCACTCGATGTGCCCCCTCGGCGATACCAAGATGGTCTGCTACGGCGGCATGTCACCCACGCCCGCTCAAGGGAACAACAACAATGCGGCAACCCAGGACCAGCCCGAGATCACTGTCATGTCTGATGTATACATCTACGATGTGCCAACAAGGAAATGGACCTACATCCCGACTCAAGATCCACCTCAGGGCCGCTACGCACACTGTGCGTGCATCCTGCCTTCCTCGGCGAGTTTCTCTTCACACAAGGCTCCGCTCTCAGCTCTCCAACACAATCCCTCTACTGGGAACCCTAACGAGGGCCGGATTGGCATCCATATCGACGGCACAGGCGGCGCAGAGATGGTCGTAGTGGGAGGCCAGGACGGAGCGAATCATTACATCGAGCAGATCAGTGTCTTCAACTTGCGCAGCCTCAAGTGGACTTCAACGCAGTCGCTGGGAAAGAGCTGCGGTGCTTACCGCAGCGTGGTTGCACCGCTTCCGCCCAACGTAGCGGCCAAGATCGGCAAATCGAGTCCGAATGGCAGACAGGACGGCATCAGCCAGGAGGCGAAGGAGCCCGGGTCGAGCATGTTGATATACAGCAACTACAATTTCCTAGATGTCAAGCTTGAGCTGCAGATCAGGTCGACCGACGGCTCACTCAGCGAGCGGCCGATGAACGGCTACTACACCCCGCCCGGACTGCGCTTCCCGAACGGAGGCATCATCGACACCCACTTCGTTGTCAGCGGCACATATCTCACCTCGTCGAAGCAGGAATATGCTCTCTGGGCCTTGGATCTGCGGATGCTGACCTGGAGTCGGATTGATGCTGGCGGAGCCGTCTTCAGCCAAGGCAGCTGGAACCGCGGAGTTTTGTGGAACAGGAGGAACACATTTGTCGTGCTGGGCAACAGGAAGAGGAGCCTGGTCGATGACTATAATCATCGGCGGATCAACTTCAGTAATGTCTGCATGGTGGAACTCGAAGCCTTTGGCTTTTTCGACAACCCGCGGAAGACGGCGCCCATGTGCGGGTTTGTCAGCGCAAGCAGTCCGTACACGGGCCCCGGTCTGAGTCTTGCGCGCAAAGCGGGTTTCACGGCGGGGGGGAGGTATCACAGCCGAGCGGCAGAGGAGCTGGGCGAGAAGGCCATCGCCATGAGGGAGTTGGCCGATATGGACATTCTCTGCATTGGCGGCGAGCGTATACCAGTCAACTCGAGAATCGTGGCGAGGAGATGGGGTCCGTACTTTGTGCAGCTGCTTAGGGAAGGCACAGCGACGCAGGACGGCAGCGATGCGGTGACGCTGCGGTCCAACTCGATCTCGGCAGGCTCCTCTGCGCCTGGCAGCACTATGCTGCGCGGCTCCACGATGACCAGCATGACAATCACGCCGAATCACAGGAACACGATGGAAAGCCAAATGTCAGTGAACAGCACGCTGTTTTCAGCCAACAGCTCGGCCGGGAAACCGCCGAGTACCGCGGGGACATCTATCTCATCACCGCCTGTTGTCGATCCCGCGACTATCAACACCGCTCCGACGCCGCGCACATTACCACCCAACAGCCGGCCGAGATGTTTGTATCTGCCACATACCTACCTCACCGTCCAGGCGCTTCTCTATTTCTTGTATACCTCGAGCCTTCCTCAGCCCTCCTCTCCGCTCTGCACCCCACAGATCCTTTGCAGTTTGCTTCAGATTGCACGGCCGTATCGGGTAGACGGTTTGCTGGAGGCCGTCGTGGAACGACTTCATAACTTGTTGGATAGCAGGAATGCAGCAGCAGTGTTCAACGCAACCGCCATGGCTGCCGGTGGAGGGCGTGGTATCGACGGCACACTGAACCCCAACTTCTTCCCCATATCTTCTGGCCTCGACGGGCTATCGAGTCCGACGGATTACAATCCGTCGCAGGCAAGCCACAGCAATAACAACAGCATCAGCGAGTCAACCGCTTCCGGGGCAGATGTGAATGGGCTAGCGTCACGGACTGCTTCGCAACTCAAGATCAACACAACCGTCCAAAATAGCCAGGGGCGCCCGCCGAGCGAAGAATTAAGCGCGACAACCAGTGCCAGTGGAAGCGAATGGTCTGAAGTTGGCGATAACAGTGAGCGCGGAAGCGGAGTCGGCAGGGAAGTTTGGGCAGGCGAGTTGAGCAGCGTCATCGGTCTACAGAAGAGGGGGCTGAGAGGGTTGATGGAGGGCCGGAGGATGCGAGAAAGGACGGGTACGAATGGACAGCAGACAGGGGGAGGAGGAGGAGGAGGTGGTGGTGGTGGTGGTGGAGGGGGTGGGATGGGCGCGCCAATGGGAGGAGGACCAACAAGTGCATACGGCAACAGCAACGGGTCTATGATGCAGCAGCAAAGGCAGGTTGGCTTGGGGATTGCGAGCTCATGAGAGACATGACATGTCCTTCACGTCGTTGTATCATTTTCGGGTATATACCGGGTCGTTTTGCTTTGGATATCTTTGGATTACCTGACACATACCGGAGTCACACGCTGCAAGGCATGACAATGATCGGACACAACGAATGATAATGCAATGATTAACGGCCATATCAAATCATATACTGCTCAAATACATATATATAAACTCGGACATTACGAACGAGTTTTGGATGGCTGCGGTGGTGATAGGTACAATTCTTGTATTTACATGTTTTTAAAAGGGGCGGAATATAGACGGGCGGGTGTTAATTCCTTCGAGACCCGCTTCAGTGAATAAAGGTCAACGGTGCGTAATTTCACATTGCCTATCTATGGGCAGCTGTGTCGGTCTCGTCGGTATCGACCCGTTGTGGTGTGGGAAAAGGGAGGAACGGCAGACCTACAATACAAGCCATTACTACCCATTGCTCAACACCGTGACATCGTCTCAGACATGTATTTTATTTCTTGTCTGGGCATCTATTGGTTGCACAAGCGCCCGGACATAACCTTGCCGCTCAACGACCCAACTGCACAGCACCAACTGCATAGTAAGAAACTCTTCGTCATTTCAAATATCCTTTTATTACTATTCTCAATACCAACAACAAATATCCTCAATTCAGCACAATACTCCCAATCCAACCGCAACTCTCAGCTCATCGGCAATACCCTCACCCCCGCATTAACACGGCCGATTCGAGCAGCAATGACCTCAGCAGGAGAAGACTTCCACGGCCTCGAATGGGTTCACCATAGAGATCTCGTTTCTCGTCCAGGGGGCATTCAACAAATTCTGATACCATCCACTAATAACCCTCCCAGTTGACCCACGCTACAAAACCCTCAGCGAGGTCGCCACCATAAACTGGATTGCTCTACACACCAACATCCCCGTACCCCGTGTCATCGCGTACTAATCTTCCCGAGCAGATAACCCCATCGGATTTGAGTATATCCTCATGTCCAAACTCCCTGGAAGACCACTCCGCGACTGCTGGGGACAGGGAGGAGCCTGGAGCGAGATGGCATACACAAGGTATTTACATGGAAACTAGGTCGTAATTTTTGGTGGCTTCTGCAACTGGCTCGTTTACGTTTCATTTTCAATCATGGTGGTAGAATAAGGTAGGCTGTGCGAAATCGTCCACATTGGGTGTAGCGGGGCGCTACGTATTTCAGCCGTGTTTCGATAGTTCCCTGAACGCGTACTTGCGGCTGAGGACGTGAGTGGATGGCCTTGTGGTGTGTGTGCGACCGGGCGTAAATGAAACCCAGTCGTGTTACTACCGCACCTACCTTACAGGTACACACTTTACGTATGGGAATAAATATCCAACTCCTCCTTGGCATTTTTGTTCAGTCTCATACAAGCCGCACGGCCACAAAAGTTCAGGATGCGTAATCACGACGTATTATTCCACCTCTCACCTTTCCTCACCTTCCTCCTTCTCCTTGCGCCAATCCCAGCCCACGCGTTCCGATGGGTGAACAATGCCAACTTCACAGCCTGCTACAACGACATCATCCAGCCCATAGCTCAGAACTGCAGCGACACTGCGAACCAGGTGTGCCTTTACGATCCGAACGGGGTGCTGCTGAACCCCAACCGGATATTCATCACATACTCCGCCTGCGAGCGCCTGTGCGGCGACGGCTACGGGATCTGGGATACCAAGGACATACTCTTGCGCATATCGCTCTGGGTCATACCCGCCATCGTGCTGATCGCGCACTACCACTTCCCTCCGCTGGGGGCTTGGAACATGATCTGCGTGATAGCTCATATCCTGGCCGACCCGATCGACACCTTGTGGTGTCTGCTCACGCGCATAACGGTGCGTAGGCATCTGTTACGGAGGGCCGAGGACCAGAGGCTTCTACGTGGCGGATCGATAGCCACGATCTGGGCGGCCTACGATGAGCTCAACTTCCACGACCCCTCTGCGCACTTCCTCCAGTCCCTACGCGAACTATCACCCCATAAAGGGTACCCTGTCGGATTTTTGCGGGTCAAGGGGGAGACGTCGCGGTCTCTCGAGTCTGCCAAACTGCACTCCGATCTGGACCGTCGATGTAGTAATAGGCGTGACAGTGACTTTGAGAGCTGGGACCGCGCCATCCAGGACCTCAGCCCCGACGAGCGTCGGATCCTGTATCACATCGAGAAAGCCGCGCAGAGGCTGGTCTTTAACCGTGACGAGTCCTCCCTGACCACCTGGATGTCCATATTCGGCCTGGGGTCGGCCCTGATGGGTGCCTTTGTCAGGACGTGGTCGAACCGCCTGGACAATCAGACCGCGCACACCATCGCCACCGTCACCCTGCTTCTTGTCGTCGTTCCCATCGTCAAGTTGAGCGGCAACATTGGCGCGTTCACCAGCTCGACAGCCGCGCTACACATCATCCACGATCTGCGGGACGACCTCACGACGGAATTCGGGTTTGACGCGAACTTGTTCCCGCCTTTGGCGGTGCCCGTCGTCGTCTCGCCAAGCCCATCGCACACAGCAGCAGCAGCAGCCAGATATCATCGCGTCCCTGGCGACGAGATATTACCACTCACATCGTTCCCCGCCCACCACCGGCCTTCTACTAGTACAGCTTGGACGTCCGAAGATTGCCAGCTGTTAACCTGGCCTTCTGTAGCGTGCTATTCAGGGATGAACTCGTCGTACCGCCCGGCCAAATCCTCCTCCTCCCCCGACCTTGTCTCCCCTATCTGGTCCCTCTCCCTCCTACTGGTGTCTGTCATCTGGGTCCTGGGGTTCTGTTACACCCCCGCGCTGCTGATCTCCTATTATACGCCCCTCAAGGGGTTTGCATGTCGGTCCATGGCGTGGACGGTCATTGCCGTCTGCTGGCTGCTCGCCCTGCTCCTGGACCGCGTCTGGGTGTTCCTCCACAGGCAGCTGCAGGGTCGGTGGATTGAGAAGGCCGAGAACCTCTGGAGGGCGACGTGCATCCGCGACGTGCTGTTCACGGGGTTCATAGCCCTGATCGTCACCGCGCAGCAGCTGGGGCTGTACAACAGCTGCTTCTGCCGCGCCGGCGAGGTCACGCACTCGAAACCGAGCTACGTCAACCTGACGCCCTTCACGGACGCCGAGTTCATCGAGGGGTGGGAGATGTGGGTTCCCACGCCCGGCGCCGCGTTCTTGCTGAGTCTGGCCTGCATCTTCGTGCTGGAGAGCAGAGTCTTTGCGAGACACGGATATTTACTTCTGGGTAGGGGGAACAAAGAGAGGGAGGCGATGCTGCTTCGTTTGCGGAGGCTGAAGCTCGCCTCCTATTAATACAAGCCGTAATTGGCAATGACGTAGTACGAGCAGATTGCACGTTTCATAGATAAGGTACGTACCTTAATGCTGGTGATTTCTCTAGCTATGAGAAAAAAAATAAAAACTTTTCTTCCATCAGTTTGGAGTATTAAAATCCAACGGCCAACCTATTCCATTTCATCTCTGATAGAGCCTCATCGCAGTAAATTTGCCAATTGACCCTGTCTTCTTGAATCATCACCCAGAGCTTCTTCCGGCAGATAATAAGGTAATACCTACCTAGTTATTTACTTCCTCCGTTCCTGTTCTAATCACTGCTCTCCTCCTGTCTCACAGCAGCTGCCTGATCTGCATGAAGATCTAAAGATGGGAGTTGTGGAGATTTGCCAGTCGAGACATGGTGACATCTGTTGGCTGCCCCATTGTAACGCAGCATTGCAATCATAGGTATGTACAAGGAAGGTACTTACACTCCGGTTCACCCTGGGCCTGGTACGTATTATTATGTATGTGCTTTATAAAATATCAAGTCACGCTTAACCATTACACAGATATGCGTTGAAACCTACTGTTTTGTTTATAAGACATATAACTGAATACATCATCATTAACGGATGGTTGTCTTTCTCATCTTCAGTGTGGCCTATTTCTGAAGCAGTAATCATGCCTCGGTTTGGTTCCGTCGCGGGATTCTATAAGCAGCCTTAAGTGTTCAGGTATTATAGAGTTCGGCTTTTTTTGTTCTCCCACTTGCCATCCAGGCGTAAGTTTAGCATACCTAGTCGGCTTGGCGGGTTCTATCTCGGGCTTGACCATTTATCGAAGTTCGCTGTTAAATATGAGGTGCTCTTGTGGACCTATTTAAGAACGTGGAAGTTTACCGTCCACCATTGTTGTGTACTGAAGGGGTTAGAGGTTACTGCCAGCCCTTAGGATGAGGTGTTTAGATATTTCTTGGAGATGTAAAAGTTTTTTTTTTTTTTTGAGAGAGAGAGAAGATAAGGGAAGTGTATCAACATGCATTTGGTTGAATTGGTTCTCTGCAGTTACTAGTAGATCTAGTGCCTTGTATGCAGGGATGTGTTGAGCGGCAAGGCGCTTGTATGTATGTACATACAAGCTGAATCAATGACTGAAGACAGACATGAAATGTACATACAAGCTGAATCAATGACTGAAGACAGACATGAAATAACACTAGGTACCTTGAATTATAAGCACTTAGGTACCTTGCCTTAAATTACAAAGTGTTAAAGCCCGAGGTGTGACTACTCAGGTACATACCTACAGACATCACATCTGAGCCATGAAATCGCGAGTGTCGTGTCAAATGCTTTCGGAATTCGGATCTAGTTGTTAAGAGATGGATTCACGACGCAGATGCATGTATGAGAAACGAGCGAAGTAATTAACCAAGTACCTACGTAACGAATGGAATAAAGAGATAAATATAAACATCCCCGAGCTATGCTAGAAATCTGTTATAAGCCAATCTGTTATATGCCAATCTCCAAGGATGAATGTATGCGCTTTTGTTGATCCCTAATAGCCAGCAATTCCAGGCCTAATAGCCAATGACCTAGGGTATCTTTTCTTTCCCGCTACACCACGACTCCGGAACTCCCACGTGTTGCACCGTCCCAGAGTATCCCTACCCTCCCTCTCACCCATCCGTTACCATGCCTAGACGATGGCCAGCGACAGTCTACCCGACGCGAGTGACTAATGTCTTGAAGGTGCCTGTTGGCTTGGCATCATCGGTGGTGACTACCTTCGACGCTCCCGCATGTGGATTGAAGGTAGGGGCAGACATGGCCGCGGTCGTCTTGGCATCCTTGGGGGAGTGCACAAAATCGACGGTAAACACCTTCGGCGCCCAATGGCTGAAGGTAGGGGTGGGGTTGAAGGTAGGGGTAGACATGGCCGCGGTCGTCTTGGCATCCTTGGGGGAGTGCACAAAGTCGACGGTATATACCTTTGGTGCCCAATGGCTAAAGGTAGGGGTAGGGTTGAAGGTAGGGGCAGACATGGCCCCGGTCGTCTCTGCATCCTTGGGGGAGTGCACAAAGTCAACGGTAAACACCTTCGGTGCCCAATGGCTGAAGGTAGGGCCAGAATCGTCATTTTCCCTCTTAGGGATGTGATCCGCAGGAGAAGCCGTTTGTGCCGGGGGCTCGGGGGTCTGAACGTCCCTCTTCTTGATGGTGGCAAAGGTGGTGGTGGTGGGCACAGAGGGCACCGGGTAGCGACCACGTGTATATTGGCGGGTGGTGGGCTTACCAAGATCGGGTTCCGAGAAGCCTGCGTGGGGCCTGCGGGCCGCCTCCTCCGCCGCGTCCGCCACTACTACCCTCTCCATGCCCGGATGCGGCTCTGGCACCGGGGTGTTGCGCTCGACGTGATCCACGTTGGACTCACGAGCAGTGTCCACATGAGAAAGGGCAACAGTGTGCGCCGGGGCCTGGGTAACGGTCACTGCCGGAACGTCCTCCTCTTGGACGGCCGTAGCGACTGCCCTAGGGACCGCCATCAGCGAGTAGTGGCGCTGGCCATCCGCACCCAGGGTGTGGGTGGGCATAGGTATGGGCCCGGTCTTGAAGGGCGGGTAGTCGGAGGGGTTGATAGTGGCAGGGGTGATAACAGCGTCGAGGTCCCGCTTCGGCCCTTGGTGCCTGGACTTCTCATTCTTCCACTCTTGGTGCTTTGCATTTTCATACAGCATGGTAGTGAAGCCCATTTTCAATTCCCAAAGCGGCCCGGGGTAGTTGAAGCCTAGGTCGATACCCTTCTCCTTCTTGTGCTTGCCCCCTTCCTTGTTAATCTTGGTCTTGGGGAGTCCCACAATCCAGCCGGGGCGTTGGTCCGGGGGCAGGAGGGCTTCGGCTTCCACGTTGACGTCGCGGGCCTCAATGACGGCGGTCTTAGGCTCCGGAGCCGAGGTGACGACGGCAGTAGCAGCGGCAGAAGCAGCAGCCCGAGCCTTCTCCCAAGCAGCCCAACGCGCACTGTTCTGAGCCAGCGGGTGAGCCGCGTTCTTCCAGTCTGGGTGAATACCCTTGATGTCGGCGGTGACGGCGGTCGCTGTGGCCGTGGCCGTGGCCGTGCCGGTGTGCGGGCTGCGGTCGGCGTCCATGACAGTCCGCGTGGCGGTGACAGTAGCGGTACCGGTGTAAGTGACCGGGGGGATAGGGGCAGAAGGAGAACCAGAGACAGTGGAATCATCGCCTGGGTGGAGTGTCACCCCACACCAGACAGCGAACAGAGCCAAGAAACCGAGGCTGACGACGACCCAGAAGGCAAGGAGAGTATGGAAGAGCCCCTTGGACATCTTCGCATTGTTGGCGCACGGGCACGGCTCAGCAGCGGCAGAGCCGCCTGAGAGGTTGTTCTGTTGAGACAGAGCTGCCTCATCATGGTGATGAGACGTCTGCTCGACATCGGGTTGGTGACCCATTTTGGTGGATGGGTGTTGTTGTTGTTGTGATGGTGGTTGTTGGTTATGTGTTGGGAGTTATATATGTAAGAGTATGTGAGAGTATGTGTGAATATGTGAGTGTGTCTGAGGAGGAAAAAGAAAGAGACCAGGAAGAGTGACAGAGGGCGTCTTATATAGGCACCAGAGAGGGCCACAGCTTGGAAATTGAAGAATGTGATGATTCTTTTTGAGACATCATATTGGCACCGTATGTCTTCTGCGGCGCCAGTGGCAGAATGCACTAAATCATTTTCCAACCCATTTTCTGTAGCCAAAAGACCCACATTCCAATGCAGCCAACATCGCCAACATCGCCAACGCCCTGCACATATAGAAACGACCACAACTGAAGCAGTTCACAACTTGAAGCGATTCTCAACTTGAAGCAATTCACAACGTAATATACGGACAACAGTAGTAGAAGACGCTTGCAGGCCAATTCGTCGAATTCTACGATAAAAGCAGTTTTATAGTCACGTCGAAATTACATGCAGTAAATCTATATACAGTACATACATATATATTGGCTGATATCACTTGAGAGAGCTCATCAGGCGATGCGACGGCTTAAGGAGCCGCCCAGCACGCGTGGGCTTTAAAATGCCTACAGGGCGCTCCCCAGACCTCGCCGCCGTCGTCTTCTTAACTGTCGTCTTCGTGGCTGCAGTCTTTCTTCCTGTCCTTGTTCTTAGAGCCTCTCGTCGAGGGCGCCCTCACATATCTTCATCGTCTAAGTTATCCATACCGGTGAGATTTATCTCTCGCTCTCGGTCATCCCTTTTATTTTCAGCCGTGAGATCTACGCCCTCGAACGCAGAGGGGATGCAGCGTACAGATCCCGTGATCTGATGACTTGGGCGGGAAGAAAAGGCTGTCCAAGGCGAATAATTGAAGCCCCCCGGTGGGGAAAATGCAGGGTGCATGCTATAACTGTCCAAGTTGCTACAAAAAATTAACTTTTTGCATGAATTGGTGCATTGGGCGGTGAGGCCGAAGAAGAACCTACGGTGCCAATATTATGTCTCTTCTTTGTTGGCAGCGTGCGGTGTCATAGTCCTCATACCGCTAGCTCGAAGTAGACTTGCCGCCTCACCGAAGGACACTCGATGACGCTGGATATCTCCTTGAGTGATCACAAGACGCCCAAATTATCGCTTTAGCTCATATAGTACCTTGTCTAATGTCAACCTTGACGCACTCGAACTGATGAAATAAAACACCAACGAGCCGTTATTTACAGATAATCGTTGTCTAAGGATCATGAAGATGAAAGGCCTCATCAATAACTTTTATTATCGCTGTTGAGTGGGCTACTAGTAGATGAGTACGTACGTAGTCTAGGACTTGAAACAATAACCTGACATGTGGCTTTGGGTACGTAGCTACGTAGGAATGTCCCGTGCCTTAGTTTTGAGCTAGCGAGTTCACCGTTTATGGGTCGGGTGGTCACAAGTCTGTCAAAATGTACGGGACATGTCCACCTCATGTGAAAGTGACCCTCTAAGATTCGCCACGGACGCTTGGCCTGAGCGTCCGAATGCCACAAGATGGAGACTTCTAACCTGGTCTATGACCCTCTCTCTTCAAGTTCCAGGTTTATCCACTGTGGAATTTCTTCTTTGAAGTCTTCCACTTCCACGTATTACGCCGAACTTCCAGCCGGCGGCTAAGATAATTCAGGGCTTGGATTGCTAGGTAAACGGAATCTTCCAGTCCGGACTGTGGTTATTGCGCTCCGAGGAAATTCAGATAAATGGAGTTGTAGTCCCCTGAACTCGGCTTCCTTCTTTCTTACTTTGTACTGTAGAGCCAACCTTCGCGGCCTACTAGCCGGATGACCATGTCCCGCCGCTGCACAATCCTGCTTGTCGATGATGACGAGAATCATCAACCTCCAATAACCCTTTCCGGAAGGGAGCTGCAGTCGCGCCAGAGTCGTCCCAAACCCGACACGGAACATAACATCCCCACGCCAAAATGACAGAATGCGAATGTCTCGGCGATCTCGCGGCGCATTGCATCTTTCGCTGCTTCGTCAACGGGATCAAAAGAATCCAATAAAAGGGTAAGGGTGTTTTTTTCCTTTTTTTATTTATTTTTAATCTGGCATGGCGTGCTGCAGAACATAACCACCTGCAGTGCACGGAAAGTAGCTACATGTAGATATTAATGCAGGAAGGCCCGCAGACTAGGAAACGAGGCAGCCTTTTTGTGCATGCGTGTGTGTGTGTGCGTAAGGTAAGGGACCTTAAGCTGAGGTTTCTAAACGCGTGAAAGTTTACTAGTAAAGTTCCAGGTTTGTAAGCCTTGGAGGCAAATGGATCATGTTAAACTCAACCAAGTCTAAAGTCCGCCCACCACCACCACCACTTGCAAGTTGGCTGGGGCTCGGGGCCCCGAGTTAATCACGTGTGGCGCGATATTGCTCGACTTTTGATAGACCGCCGTTCCATTCCTTCAATCCATCAAGTCACCGCCTTCAGTTGATCCTACGGCCGAGCATCCTATACTGCAGAGATCAGCACTACCGAGAATACGGAAAGAAAGATTGGGAGTTGGAAGCTCGTAATACCAACCTAGCTCAGCTCTAGCAGCATCTGTTTAAACTTGAAACGAGCCCACAATTCGATATGGTGACCGTCAAAACACCTAGGCTGCCTCTTAAAATCCTCTAAAGCAGCCAAACCGAGGCATACTCCTTCAGAAAATAGGCTACGCACCAATATTAGGAAGGCCCCTATCAGTCCGCCAACTATACTCCTTGAAAATCGATAATACATGTCATGGAAAGTTGTGTTCAGCGCACTTCTAGTTGTTTTGCAGTTCCCCCTTTTTTTTTGTCTCCCCACTTTGTTTGCCAGTTTGGCTGCCAACTGGGACGGGAGCTTAAGATTTTAGGGCCCCGTCCTAGAACCGAGCTTCAAGGTTAATATTTCCATGACTTGTTGTGTTATGGCAAGATAGATGTTGATAAGGGATGGTCCAAAAGTTGAGGACCTGGGTAGAAATGGGGGGGAGCAGGAGGCGAAGTTCAAAGGGCTGTTTCAGCTAAAAGGGTGAGCAGGAGAGCTTGGTAAGGCTGAAGGGAGGTCACTCCTCGGTTAACTGTTAATGGGTTCCTTCGAACTAATCGGCTTGTAAGGATCTATGATAATTAGGTAATAGCAATATGTACAAATACTGGAGATGCCGCCCGCAAAAAAAAAAAAAAAAAAAAAAAAAAAAAAAAGGAAGAAACTTACTCAGATGTTGCTGCCAGATATAATATATGCAACTGATATCGATCGACCGTCTGTTTTGGAGTCTCGGACAATGCGAGAACGTTCACAAAGCTTTCCATGTATAACCAGCTAGCTTTGCCTTTTGACTTTGTAAACCTCATTTACATGCAGTTCCCAAAAAAGAAAAAGAAACGCCAGGCTTCGCAATGCAACTTTCCCAATCACCGAACCATATAACCAGCAGCTCGGTAAGTTTCTATAGGATGTAATGTGCTTATTGCTAAACTCGACACACTGAACGCGACGTTGTCCACCACCCCACCCCCAACCCTAACCCACCCACCATCCGTCCCTGGCAAAATCTGAACCCAACCCCAATCTCATAAATAACTTTCATCTCTTCATGATCAAGACATTTTTCTAACGTTCGTTTCATAGTCTGACACCCCAGACACCGCGGCCAGCACTGACACCTAACCATTCGCCGTATTCGCCGCTGGCCAGATGCGGGGCCCAGCCGATGTTGCCCACCTCGTGGTCGCACTGCCAGGCGGCTACAGGGCTCCTGGTGTTATCAGCCTGGCCCGGGACGCCTGCGCCGTTCATGGAGGAGGAGGACGTGGACTGATTATAGATATCCCAGATGAGAACCTGACAGTCGTCGCCTCCCGAGGCAAGCGTGCCTCTTCTCAGGGGAGACCATTCGATGCAGTTGAGAGCCCCGCCGTGCCCTCGCAGCTCCAGCAGTGCTTGGCCTGGCGAGCGAATGTCAAGTATCCTGATGACGTTCGAGTCCATGGCAAACGTCGCGAGCAGGTTGGTGTCGTGTGGAGACGTTGCTATCCGCAGCAACGGCGGAGGGTGCGACATGGTTTGCTGCGCTAATGTCGGGCTGATGCGTCCGCCGTTGGCATCCACTATGTCAAATCATCAGTCAACCCCAGGATCCCCTGAAATGCACACCCAAGGGGCCACGCTGCTTTGCTCCATACCTCTATCATCCTTTACCGTTGGCTCGTAGATAATGGTGCTGTGCTCGAGGCTCCGGAGGTCAAACATGCGGACGCTGCCGTCCTGTCCACAGCTAACAAAAACGAACTCGCTGTTGGCCATGAAGCGCACGTCGTACACCTCCTTGTCATGGGCGATCAGCTGCGTCTTGGCCGTCAACGAGGGTATGTCCCAGATTGTGCAGGTCGTGTCTATGCTCGAGGTGATGATCAAGGCCGGCTGCATGACATTCCAGTCCAGTGAGGTGAGCGGGGCGGTGTGATCGGGCGTCTTCGAGTTGGAGAGCAAGGCCAGGGGCGTCAACTTGGTAACCGGCATGTCCCGTCCATTTCTCGACGTTATCGAAGAGCCGACCGTCGAGGTCTGGGTGTCGGAGGGCAGCGACCACAGACGAAGGTGGTCGCCCGAGGTCGCGAGAAGGTCGGTTGATTGCTTTTGCGACGAGGGAGGCTCCCATAAGAGGCGCGTAACGGGGTACGAGTGCGTAGCTTCGGCAACCCTGTTGAATTCCATCGCGTACTTGGGGCCACCCGGAACATAGACATCGGACGGCGTTGGCACAAGGTGGGTATCCACAATTTGTATCTGTGGGCAAGCGAGTCCGTCACGTTAGCATGCTGCGCCCGGGAATGCCAGAGGGAAGATGAAGCCTACAAAGTTATGGCCGTCCTCTAGATAGCTCCCAATGGCCAGCTTGCCGGCGCTGTTCCCCTGAGACTGCCACTTGCACCAGTCGAAAGCGTACAGAGCCCAGGGCGCCATGTAGTTGCTGGTGCCGGGCTGCGCATTTGCCAGTTCGTATTGGAGGGACCCAGGCATGCCATCAGAGAGGCTCGAGTCCGCCCGTGGCCGGATGTCGTTGAGCCCAAGCGGAGTGTTGGAGATATTGCGCTGCTGCGAGCCGGGGGCATTGTATTTGGAGTCGGTGGGCGACATGTACTGCGACGAAGCAGTGCCGCCGGGCGTCGTGGGGGTGTACGGCACATAACCCGACCCGCCTTCATAGGGCGCGGCGGGGCTGGAGCGCGTATAGTTGTGGGTGAGGTTCAGGTTGTTCGCTTGTTTCGGGGGTGTTTGGTAGTCCGCTTGCTGCTGCATGGTGGGCAGGCTCGGCGCTGTGTTGGACGAGATGGCAGCCGGTCGCGCGCCGAGTCCTCCCGGCTGCAGGACGTTGGGGACGGCAGAGGCGCTCGGGTATCCTTGCATCTGGGCAGGGTTCGACGGCGCCTGTTCCAACTTGATGTGAGGAGGCGCGCCTGCGGTTGAGTACTCGCGGGGAGACATTTGACCTGGCATTTGGCCCGACATTTGGCCCGACATTTGGCCCGACATTTGGCCCGGAATTTGGCCCTGATGGCTCATGCCCGACGACATGTGCAGCTCGTCATTGTGCGAGCCATATGTCCCCTGCCGCCTTGGCGGCTGGTACTGCCCGGGCTGCGATTGATTCATGCTAGCAACGAAACGAGACGGGGAACAAATCGTTGGGAAACCGGACGCAGTGTTGCCGCAGGGGAGGTGGAGCGTTGCGTACAGGCGCCCGTCCTGACGCAGAATGTTTGCGCAGAGCTCCGTGGCGTGCGGACAAGGGGCGATCGTCGTCTTCGTCGTCGACCGCGGCGCGGCGCTGAAGCTATCGGGCGTGGGAGCCCAGTCGCAACGGACTTGGGATTGAGTTGATATGGACGAGAATCACAGAGGGGGAATGCGGAATTCTAAGTTTGGCAGCAATGTCGCAGCACGGGCACCTTGGGGATGGACGATTGACGGGATTGGCTGTGGCGGCTGAAGCAGGGGCCCTGTGCGATCAAGGCGCCCAGGCAAGGCAGCGGGACATTGCAGGCGGGGGTCTCTGCACATTATCTTTGCAGGCGGGCTCATTATCTGTGGAAAGGACAGAACCAAGTAGAACTTGGGTCAAATGTTTAGGATGAGATTTAAGATTATGTTGGTTGCCTGATTATAACCCGCAGCATGCTCAATTGCTGTTGTTCTTTCCCTATCACGAGGAGACATAGTGCATTCCAGGTTCGCACTGTAGATACGAGTGGGCACCTACCTAGCTTGCGCCGATGGAAGGAACCCCGCACTGCCCTCCAAGATTCTGCATCACCTCGGGTCTTCGCTAACAAACGCCTTGCAACTGGACTGAGGGCCGCTGGGAGTATCACATCTCACGCGTTATCGATGCCCAACTCCGCTACCATATTCCCATATTCCCGTCCCTACACAGTACGAAAGTTGAAGTTTTGTTTGCGAAAACACACTCGGTGCTCAAGCCTACGTTCAGCGATCCGGTTTTCCAAGAGGAAGCACGTCGAGGCGCAAAGCCAGAACCCAAGTTGCCCCTAAACCACTGTAACTCGGCATCATGAAGCGGGATGGTCTGCCATCACTGCTTCTACTCCCCTTTCCCCCACACCCATCGAATCGACAGGTGCTCAATGCGGCGTACCGACCCCCGCTCACAGCTGCGCTCTCAGCTTTGAAAGGCTCAGAGAAGTCTACAAAGCTGATTGTCGCCGTTGCTTGCCCCATCCTGCACGGCCAGTTCGTTCGGTCCAAGACACTCTCATGGTCGGAAGCTCAGTCACTGGTTGCGGGCATCTACACCATTATCTCTGTCGTATGCTCCCAGTTGTCAATTGCTACCGAGGTCGATGGTGGCCCGGGCACTGTGGATACGGCAGTTATCCTAGTAGACCACGACCGCAAGAAGCGGTTCTCGTCTGATGACCAGCCCAAGATCGAGACCAACAACACTGTCATCGTGGATCTTGCGACATTTGCGTGCGCATACCATCCATGGAACTTGATCTTCCATGTTAGGTGCGAGGCTGGGCTGCAGCTGTACCAGACGTACCTTCAGCTCGCCGAGGGCAAACAGAAGCTGTTACAGGAGCAGCTGATTCCCGTTGAAGGTGGCCTAACCATGAATGTGGCTCAAAAGGAGTCTTCTTCGTTGCTTTCGCAAACGAGTAACCATCAGATCGTCTGCCTTGGTGGGACCTTTGACCACCTTCATCCTGGACATAAGCTGCTTCTAACTGCCGGTGCTCTGCTGCTGCAGGTGCCGCGGAAGGATTCGCAGCAGCCATGCGAGTTCATCATTGGCATCACCGGTGACGAGTTACTGAAGAACAAGAAATACGCGGAATATGTCCAATCCTGGGAAGACCGGGCACGGAACGTCATCCTCTTTCTCTGGACAATCCTCGAGCTCCCCGCCCGTGGATGCAAAGACAATGTCAAACCGCGGATCGAAGAGAAGGATGGCGATTTCCGGGCATCGTTCAGGGACGGCACCATTCGTGTCCAATGCGTGAGAATCCAGGATGCCTTTGGGCCGACCGTCACTCGCGAGGACATCAATGCTCTGGTCGTGTCGGCCGAGACGAGATCAGGCGGTCGTGCGGTCAACGATCGACGAGCCGAGCAGGGGTGGCATGCCTTGGAGGTCTTTGAGGTCGACGTGCTCAATGCCGAGGAAATCTCGGACGACCTGTCGGAAGAGGCTACAAAGACGGAAAACTTTGCCTCCAAGATCAGCAGCACCGCGATCCGGCAGCAGAGGGCGGCGGCGCAGGCAAATGCTCAGGCGCAAAGCTGAAGGAAAACTTCAAAAAGGATAATACGCGACACCTGTGCTTGCTATATGCAAAGAGGTTTCCTAGCAATCGCTCTACATGATGCTCATCAGAAGACGCTCTGCCCTCCGTCAACGATAAAGTCGGCGCCCGTAATGTAGCTGCCGGCTCTGCTCGCCAGCAAGACTATAATGCCTGTCAGCTCGTCGGGCTCGCCCATTCTTCCCATCGGGTTTCTTGAGGCCCAGATCTTGCGACACTCCTCTAGTCCATCGCCCTCGTTGAGGATGGTGTTCATGTAGCCCGGGCTGATGCTGTTGACCCTGATGCCGTACCTGGCCCACTCGGCAGCCAGCGAGCTCTTCATGGCCAGAACCCCTGCCTTGGCCACGTTATAGTGGACCTGCGGCTGGGGGAAGTTGACGCGATGGGCCGAGATGCTGGCCACCAAGATGATGCTTCCGCCCTTGCCACTCCTGATCATGAATTTGGCGACAGCTTGCGCACACAAGAATGACCCGGTGGTGTTAACGTCCAAGACCTTTCTGAATGTTTCCGGGGGCAACTCCGCAGCATGTACCGTGCTCACGATCCCAGCCAAGCAGATGAGAATGTCGATGGACGTATACATCTGAACCGCCGCTGCGACAGCACTATTGACCATTTCCGCATTGGTAACGTCTACTCGCAGGATTACGATGTTTGCTTGCGGAAAATCTGCTTGTAAGCCCTGCATTGCGGCATCTGCTTGCTCAGGACCGTGCAGATCAAAGATGACGAGGTTTTGGAGGCCATGCTCTAAGAGCGCCCGACAAGTCGCCAAGCCCAGGTCACCGGCACCACCGGTCACGATGGCAGTGCCTTGCAGGGCGAATCGGGCCGCTGCTCGGGCCGCTGGGGCAGAATCCTGCGGTAAAGGAGGTGGAGGTGCCGGTCTCTCATTCAGGACCATCTGCGGGATCACTCGCGAAGTGAGCTCTGACCGATCCGTCGTCATTTTGAGACACAAGAAAGGCTGTATAATATTTCTAATTGCCGATAAAATATTGACTGGAAACGGGATGGCAACAGCAAACCAACTGGTGTGAGGCCGTCATGTAATTGTCCACTAGGGATGCGGGGTTAGGCCGGCCAGATTTCGGGCACCACCGATCCGACTCGATCGGCTTGCAACAATCGACCGTTACATAGGTAGTACCCCGGCAGACAACCGTTAAATCTTTGTCCGGAGAGAAGGCGGCAAAACCAGTAAAGACGTGTCTAACTCTAAAGGCAGAGAGGGTCAGATACTTCTTTGCAGAGACTAAAGTTGCAGTGACTGCACAATAGACAATATACGAGATAAATTAAACACTAGCAGAAGCAGAGATGAAACTTGATCATACCAAAGTCCATTTCTGGTTTAAGAGCTGACCTCCCGCCGCCTGGAATGGCCCACTTTCGGGATCACGTATCCTGCGAGGATGTGGTTTCCGCCCCCTACCTGGAGCTACAATACGTCTTCTGTAGATGCCAGTTCGAGGCCTGGAAACAATTAAAAGGCCCGGCATTCTATCCTTTTTATTTTGGTCTATATAATCGCGACAATACGTACTATCTCTTGTACAGCTAGTTACTGCTGCAGTCAATATATTCCTCAACCCAGCACAAGCCCCGTCCAATACCATGAAAATCTCACCATGCATCCAAAGTTGCCCACTTAAATCATTTGCCACGTTTTATCCTTACCATTTGTTGAGTTCTCTTCAGCTTCCATCTCTTCTGCAACTGGACAGCAGAATGAACAATCATTTCTCTTCTCCTGATTCTTCAGTCGCCCCAACCCCAGCTCCGCGACCAATCAAAGGCAGGCGATCACTTCACATACAAGTCAGCTTCAATGAGGGTCGGATGTGGAATTCGCGGCGAAACATACTTTGGAAGCAGAAGATCCGGCAAGAAAAAGCACATCAAGATTGCTGGGACAGACGCACCGAGTGCGGCGTATGTGAAATTCCGCATCACGTCAGAGTACTGTCCAATAACTTCCGTCAGTTCTCATTCCAGTCCCGGTTTTGCTCGAATGGAACAGGAAGCACTGGATATGGCTCACCGCAAAGTTAATTGCAACTCGCTCCGGCGTCCCCCAAGCAGGCAGCACGCTGGTAGTGATGGAGTTATACAACTTATCCACCAACTCCTGCGTCCCGTTCCTGCCGAGATGCGTCCACAGCGCCGGTCGCAGCGTGTTCGTATAGATGCCCCCCGCAATGGCCGGGCCGATGCTGTTGCCAAGGTACGACACGGAGTAAATCAGTGCTAGGACCTGCGCGATCTGGGCGTGTGGCACGACGACCTCTGGCGGCACGAGCAAGGTCGTCTGGATGATGCCACTGCCGATGCCCTGGATGAGCTGCTGGGCAAACAGCTCGGCCATGCTGTTTTCCTGCCCTCGTAGCCGGATCATGACTCCGTAACCGATCAGCCGGATCACCGCACCCCCCATGGTGAGCCACTTGTATCGGCCGGTGGCGAGCATGACCCAGCCGGCGAAGATACCGCTCAGGACTTGGACCACACCATTCGAGTAGCTGCCAGCGATTGATTGATTGATCGATTGATTAGTCACATTCTCTAACAGAACGAGGTGCTTTTGCTGCTTACAGATAGAAGGTCGCGTCTCGAGCGGACATGTTGTGGCTAACTGTTGCCCATGCATACAGGTATGTGTGGGTACAGCTGAAGCCAATCGAGTCGGTAGCGATCAGCAGCAGCGACAATATAATGGTCGGATTCTTGTAGTAAAATGCAGGCACCAGGGGGTTGGCCGCCACGAGCGCCTCGTACGCTGGAAATGCCAACGAAACAAGGAGGAGGCCGACGACCATGAGTGTAATGACCCACGGGGTTCTCCAGCCATCCGGCAGAGACCCGGCGACGGTGATGGGGAGGAGCAGCAGGGCGAATCCAACGACGAAAAGGGCCACGCCACCCAGATCGATGTCTGAGCAGAAGTTCCGAATCGTGATTTTCTTCAACGGGACGAGCCGCATCTTCTTGGCCCTGTGCTGGTAGTAGATCAGAGTGCCGATGATGAGGCAGGCGCCGAAGGGCATCAGAATCGCGAACATGCCGATTCCCCAGCGCCAGCCGATCCCACTGACCACGCTGTTGACGATCAGAGCGGACACCCAGGGCGTGATGAGGAAAGGAAAGTACGAGATGCCGAGCCCGAAGCTGTCATGAGTTAGCTACAGGTACATGTACCTTACCGAGGAGCGGTCCCGACTTCTGTCTACATACCCTCTCCACCGAGGACTGGTAATGTCGGAAACGATCACCCTCGCCATGAGATACGTGCCGGACTGCTCAATCTTATAAATCATCAGGCCAACGGCGAACAAGCCTACCCCCGTAGCCGAGGCCATGAAGATGTACGAGATGATGTACAGCGAGATGGCCATGAACAACGTGTGGCCTCTGCCAATGACGTTGGAGAGCTTGGCAATCGGCGGCTGCACCACAGCAAAGACAATAACGTCGGCCGTGTTCAATGAGGCCAGCGTGGAGAGAGCGTTGAATTCCGAGAGAGAGTAGTTATTGTAGACGTGGACGGTCGAGTTGTCAAGCTCGCTAGAGCATGTTAGTGTCAGAGCCCGTGCCAGGGGTAAGAAGTTGAATAGGTGTGATACACTTACAAGAGAATCATGAGCATCGCTAGGCTAGCAACCAAAGATTTTGACATGTTAGCCGAAGAGGTAGGTACTTTCTGTCTGGACAGTGGCATCCTCACCCAACTATGATCATCCGGCTTCCTGTTCGACCCCAAACGGCCCGAGAAGCTTCCATCAGAGACACACCGGGTTCGACATCGTGCTCCAAGTTCCCCGTCATGGCTGTGTGCTGCTGCCCCTTTTTCTCTAAGTCGGCGCTGACGTCCTTCTTCGCGGCCCGGTTGGCACCAACAACCTGTGTCTGGTCCACTGCCGGCGCATGATGAACAGGATGGAAGTCACGGAACTTGGCCTTCAGAGGGGCTCCAAGATCGCCATCGTGAAAGACTCAACGTTCGCTGCAATAATAGCAATGATGATGCACTTAGAAGAGAGAACAACGTCTGTTGGGTTTGAACATATTCGGACTTAGAGAGATGTAGAAAAGTAGGTCGTACAGGGGAAAAGCTTGCCTGGGCCGCAACTTATGACTCTGTACAGACGGCAAGGCTCAGCTGGGAGTCCTGTTTGAGGCCGCGATCGGCGGTGAACTAGTACATAGTAAGGGTAGCATCATGCCCAACTTCGGCCTCAGTTTCCAACAGACAGCCTCGTGTGAATGTCCAGACCGGTCTTATGTGAATGTCAGACCGAAGTACCTCAATCACACGTGTGCGCAATAATCCGTCGGTGGCGGTTTTGTGATAGCGGCATTGTGATAGCTTCCGACACCTCACCTCTCAGTGCTACGATTCGTCGCCTTTTACATAACAAAGGTGTTGTCTTGGAAAGAATGCGGCTTACGATCCTGGGATGCAGGGGATGGTGCAGGCTGACGGCGTAAGCCCGGGGCCAGGCGCAGGTGCACCCTTGGCACCACCAAAAAGGGCCAGTGACACACCTGGAAACCCAGATTGGGTTTTCCTTGGGCCCAGATCGGCCACACCGGTCAACTGCGTTTACCGCGGTAAATGTTGTTGACCGGTGTGGCCGATCTGGGCCTTGGCTCCCAACTGATCGCAGAATTCCGTTTGTCAATTTTGGCTTACCATGGCCGCGGCCCATCCTCACGGTTTCCATTTGCACTAGCCACTTTAGTTGTGTTTGCGAGTGAAGTACTGTACCTCTCTCTTATGCGCATTCTATCAATCGGGGTGCCTATGGATAAGGTTCCGGCCTTGGCTATGCGCGAACCTTTGCGCAACGGAAGGAGACTTCTTGAGGATATGGGTCAGAATGCGCGGTTGCTTGTTCATCACGGATATGGCCATACGTCGAGGTCCGATATTTCGAGTTGCACGGATTCTACCGCAAAGGCTTATATACTGAACGGCACGCTTCCCAAAGAGCAGGAAACAGACTGCTATGCAGATAAGAAACCCTACCAGACGTGATCTGACTCGATTAAGGTTGAGGACCGCTAGAGGGTGGTGAGATGTGAAGATTGACTCTCATGAGTTTGTTTGTATATAAACTGCTAGCTACTAAACCTTGGACGTGGGAGATATGATTGACTACGCACTGGATCCGTCTCGCTCGCCAATTAGCTCTCTACACCAGAGTTGTCTGTGATAAGGGGAGTCAGCTTCTCCTCTAACGTAGGCGGAATCGGATGCCGGATTACTGACCTCCATAGTGATGACCTGGGCACGAACCCTGCTTCTGCTGGTCCCAAGAAGCTGCTGTTCCAGAGCCGACCTCATTTCCGGAGATCCAACTGCCATGGTCACGGCAAAAGTAGCCCCGACCGCAAGGGCACCTGATCTTGCCCCACTGCTCGTATTCCTGCGACCAGGCATCGTGTTCGTCCTTCATGGCCGGCTCGGGCTCCGGACGAGGGCGGACTTGGAGACCGGGGAACATCTCATGGAGATTGCCCGTCGTTGGTGGTGGTGGTTCTGGTCTACATGCGGCATCATTACACTTTGGAGGTTGTCAGCCGTCATTTCATAGCGAGTGGGCAGAAGGTGAAGACTGACAAGTTTTTCCGAGCCCGACGAGGGGTCTGTATCTGACGCCTTCGGCGGAACATCATTGTTCAAGTCTCTGCCATCTCGGGCTTGCTCAGTGCCGTGATGGCTAGGCATCCTGAACTGTCTCAGGTGGCTCACTTCGGGTGGATGCTACAGAAGTTTTGGGTGCCAGACGTGTTGGACTTGGAGGATGTGTTGACTGAGCTTGATTGATCGGCAGATCTATGTGCAGATGTGGAGAACTGACCGGCTTAATATACACGAGAGCTTCAAGTTCCTTCCCCCTTCCCCCTTCCCCCCTCTGTCTCTTTGTACGTACCAGTACATGCTCAGAGGCTTCAAGGGGAGCCTTGATGCCCCGCACTTCAACAAGAGGCACCTATGTACATGAATGTGCCTAGGTACCGGTAGTTGAGCCTCATTTGGTTTTTGTTCGGCTACCGCGGCTTGCTCTTCGGCTTTCCAGACATGCACCACATAGTTGTCACAGCTGCAGTGCTTACCCCCCGCATACACACCGGCAGTGCCGCGACAGCCCTCCACCTATCGAGCATGGACGCGTGTGTCGGGCTTCAACGCAGTGTCCTCAATGACGCTCTCTGGCAAATGGAATCTGTGGCCTCGGCCAGCCCAACGCGCCGTCACATCGCCCACCACATCGCTCGACTGATATGGGAGCAACGTGGGTGACCAAAAAAGGCGAGACTGAACCCGCCATAACTCGGTCAAATCAAACCGCCTGTCCATGATAATTGGCCTGGATTGAGGCTCTTTAACTGCTCAAAGCCTGACTGGTAATGGGACATGGAGCCTGCAGCAGGAAGCTGTGATACCAGTGCTGTAGAAATTGGGTGATGGACTGAGCTTGGGGACATATTTTGTGGTGGTGGTGGTAGCCTCGTTTGCAATCCGGCAGTTTTTGCCGGTTTCTCCCCCCACTCGGAGAGCTCTCCCCAGCTGCAGAGTGGTCGCTTAAAATCCGCGCAGGAGTTGGAACGCGGGGGTGGCAAGTCGGATGTGCTGGCCCCTGTTGGGCTAACTGACCGTTGGACCCACTTGCCAAATGTCTTGGCACGGCCCAGCAGTGTACAAAGCTTTCGCTGGCTAGCACTATGGTGCTGAAGGTACCAAAGGTTAAGCTTTTTTGTGGCACGATGGAAATGCCGATGGCCACAGACCCCGACCCGCTAAAAGTTGCTCTCTTTTTCAACAGCTAAAGGGAAGACTCAGCCAGAGGGATGAGTTGATGCGGCATCCATTATTGCGTGTGCGTGGCCCGAATGCGGCCCGACTGTGGTTCAAAATACGTTGCAAGGTGGTAGTGGTGGTGTATGAACAAAAAAAAACCAACATTCGGGGCCTCAATGGATCACACCCTGAAAGCTCTGAGAATGTTCGTTTTTTTTTTTCAGGGCGAGAATGAGGCCCAAAGTGTTCGTTTTTTTTTTTGTTCGCACTACCTGATTGCTGAACAGAGCCATGTTGGAGGGGCTCTGCGGGGGGTCTGTACATTCACAGGCAGACAAAAACGCGGGCATCTTACAGAATTCGCCCGACATTAAAATCTGCAGCATCTTATTTCGGACTCCTGATTGAGAAAGCCGAAAGTTCCATCCGAGACCTCTCAAAATCCTCCTGGCATTACGCAATATCCCACGTATATCACTTTGATCACTTTTAGGGGGGATGCAAGTACGTATACGCTCCTACAGTTGGTGCTGGTTACCTGTCTTCGCAGTTCACATGTGGTCCGTGATGTGAGGTTTCGAACATGTTCAATATTCATGTACTTTTCCATGAAGAAAGTGATGAAACAGAAGAAGTGACCCCTTTCTCTAGAACGTGGTAGAGACCATGGACAACTCGCGGGTTGTGAAGTTCCTTCAAGGCAGTGATGCCGCATGTTGGCAGGAAGCTGTTCAGGTGAGTGCACCGAACTTGACGCTCCCAGACAGGCCTACGAGACTCCTCTAACAACATCTTGATGCATTAGAAGTATAACGCGGGACTAAAAAAAGGTGCTTCCAGCGGGAAGTACATCAGCCTCAACGCGACGAATGATTGCGGACAGATAAATGCTGAATCGCTCATGGCCACTGCCCTACGTTCTTATAAGAAGCTCAACAGGAAACGGGGTCTGTTTGCCGCCGCGCTGCTCAAGACATACCACATCTTGCGCCAGTATTCCCAGGCTATCGACGTGTTTGTGCAGTGCGACCCTAATATCGCGAGTCTGGTTTGGGGATCCATACGCGTTCTACTCCAGGTATGGCTGAATGGTGTGACTCGAAAATAGCCGTTGCTGATGTTCCAGATTGGAGAGGAGGAGGAGCGGGCTTCTCGAATAGCCAGCGAGGGTATAATGGAGATCCTCCGCCATGTGGGCCGCTGGGAACAAGTATCGGCCATCTCTGACCTCTTGGACTCCGCCCGTCTTCCACGAGCACTGGTAGCACTGTATGTGAGGGTCCTCGATTTTTTGGTGTCGTCTACGCTGTGGCTGAAGCGAGGGACCTTGGGTAAGAGCCCCATTTCTTGGACCCCTGCTTGATTTGGGAACTTCAGCTGAAGGCGTTGGCCTATAGTACGATTGGGGGTTTCTATGCTCAGCTCGAAAGGGGACAAATTCGAGGGGAAACTGAAGGAGATGAGAAATGCAGCAGAGCTTTTGGACAAAGAGCTGCAGACTCAGGGTAAACGCATCGACCTATCCTGTCGTGGCCCTGGAGAGAACCCGCTAACATGCCTCTCGCGAACCATTCAGCTACGCATACGGTCTTGAAGGGTGTGTAGAACCCCACCTAGATTGTCGATTTGGGAATCATACCCGCTAACTTGAAGAAAATCATCAGGGCTTGGCTCAATTGGCGAAACCCAGGGCAAAACCACGTTTGACATCCACATAGCCATGGACAAGATTGACAAAGTCATGGAGCAGGTCCAAGACATTTCAGGTAAGCCAACAGCCGGGAAAACTAATTTTAGACATGGGGAATCACAGGCGAACGAGTCCCGGGGACCAAGATTACTTCTTCTGTCAGTGATCTTGCAGACTGACCTTGGGCTACTCACGACCGCAGAGCACACATGCAGCTACAGCGAGACAACCAGCTGGCCTTGACGAACGGAGAAACCAGCTTAGTCAGCGACGTTCGCAGTGGTACGTATAACTATTGCGTGCACTCTGTCAGACATCAAAATCCACCCGAGTCTTTGGCGCCAGCATCTCTGGTTGACAAATATCATTTGGCCAAGCGGAAGCTAGAGCTAACATACATCTTATCTAGAATTGGAACAATTTTCTGTTTCGATAACGAACTCGATTCTCGATCAGATGCAAGGTAAGCCATCTAGGTGCAACTATCTCAGCTCCGCTCCGCCGTCTCCATTCAAAATCACTAACTCAGTATGCAACTAGACACGTTAGACCTGACCAGAATCAAACAAATCAAACAATGGCTTGTTATGGGTGCCGTCGAAAGACCGCCGCCGATCCCAGCTGATGGCACTTGCCTTTGGCTCCTGCAACATTCCTCTTTTTTGAGGTGGACTCGCTGTCGGGAGGATGCAGTCCTTTGGGTCCAAGGGCCACCGGGTAGGTTACCTACATTGCAAGTCAACTATTGTCGTGCGCCTCCTGACATAAGAACAAGGCGTTGGGAAATCGGTTATGGCTGGATTTCTCCAGGAGCACTTGACAGCCGAGGGTTCCAACACCGTATTCTACCGATTCCAGCGATCCACTTCAGCCGCACAATCCAATCCGACAAGCTTTGTGAGTTCTCTAATATCCCAACTACTTGGGATGTCGGCCGAGTCATTCCCGGTTACCGGTGTTTTGGATCAGCTCCAAAACCTTGTAACACGGTTTCCTCCTGGTCCTCAGCATTGTCCTTTCAAGACGATATGGGCCGTTGCAGCTTCTCTGTTGCAGACGTCCGGATCACGAGTTAGCGTCATAATCGACGCTATGGATGAGTGCTTATTCGATGACCCCTCCCTACCGGGAGTTCCCGCTTTTCTCAACACTCTGTTTGAATCAATACGAGAAACCCGAAGCAAGGTGGTGATCTTCGCGCGGCCTGAGCCAATATTCACCGCTGCAGTAGAGTCTGGTATTTCGATATTTATGGCCGAGGACCTTCTTTTACCCGACGTCATGACGTTTGCCAGGAAGAAATACGAGCAGCTTGGACTCCCAAACTCCGAAATGGAAGTGGCTCTAGAGCGTGTCCGCCTCGCTTCTCACGGATCCTTTCGCTGGGCTGAGGTGTTCCTCGATCACCTTGGACAATCACTGCAGATGGCGGATTTCCGGGCCAGACTGCACACCATACCACCCTCACTCAGCAAGCTTTACACACAATCGCTATTGGATGCTGTCCAGAGATTAAACGAAGACGAGCTCAAGTGTCGGAATGCCCTTTTGCTGGCAAACTTCCAAGCACAGCGACCATTGAAGATAAGCGAAATTGCTGACGCATTCTCGCTGCGACCTGACCGAGCGGCGATAATCATCTCCGATCTATGCAGGCCGTTGGCCAGTACTTACGGAAGCTTCTTCCACCTGTCGCACCCTTCTGTCAGGGAGTTCTTCGAGCTCTGCGACGGGACGAACGACACCTCACTTGGCGTCTCGTTCTCAGATTCCCACGGCTTGCTCGCCGAGAAGTGCCTGTCATGCCTTCTGAGCGAGAGATATGCCGACTTGGGGCGCATCGGAAGCTACTTGGCAGCAAACAACGACGAGGATGCATGCGGCGTGGATGATGCCGACGCTCGGCCTTGCGAGGAGAGCTTCTACGATTACGCCTCGAGATTCTGGAACTATCACTTGACCCGCACTAGATCGCCTAGCAAGGATCTCCTTCGGCAGGCCAATGACTTCATCCTGAACTTGCAGTTTGCATACTGGTCCGAACACTCTCGGCAAGACTGTGGACAGCTCGTTCGGGTGCTTCGGGCCTTTGGCTCTCTTGCGGCATGGCATAGACAGCTCTCGGCAGGAGAGCAAGCGCTGGTCGAGCTGGATGAATTCTTTGAGCGGCCATATCGCCTCCTCGGTGCCGCATTCTCGGACGCGGAAGTTCTGCACTGGTTGGCCCGGATGGGCATCGGCGAATTCTACTTCAACATGGCCATACCTGACAAGGCGGCACCAGCGCGCGAACAAGTTCTCGCGGGGCTGCGAGGCCTCCTGGGACCGCGACATCGCCTCACGCTTCGCGCCAAGTCCGAGACTGCATATGTCCGCCTCTACGCCGGTAAAATGCGTGCGTCCCGCAGGATGTACAACGAGGTGATCGATATCCAGCGGGACGTGCTCGGGGAGCACAGCCTACCTTTCCTCACAACCCTCAGCTACAAGGGTCAGAGCGAATACTACATGGCGGACTTCATGGCGGCCGTCGTGACCTGGACAAGGGCTTCGACCGAGTACCTGAGACTTGTGGGGCCAGATAGCTTCCAATACCTCGCGGCGCGGTTGTGGTATGCCCGAGGCGTGGCCTACATGGGCCAGCTGGATCTCGGGCTCGAGATCCTGCAGTCTGTCGTCCGGAAGAGACGCGCGCTGTGGGGCCCTGGAGACAGCTTTGCCAACGCGGCCCAGGTCAACGTCGGGGAAATCCAATTGCTTCTCGGCCGACACGAGGAATCGATCGCCACGCTGCGAGACGACGTCCTCGTGTGGCGCCGTGAGACCTTCTCGCTCTCCCAGATATTCAGACTCGACGCCGAGATCACGCTCGCGATAGCCTATCAGGCGGCGGGCATGAGCGAAGCGGCGCGGGCCCTGGTTGAAGAGATCAAGGAGCAGGGAAACCTCGGTGCACAGTTTGAGAGGCATTGCCAAGTTGCTCATCTCAAAGGCATCCTCCTGGTCGAGGGAGGGCGCGTCGACCAGGCCATTCATCTCCTCCAGAACACGGTGATCCAGGCCGAGGAGGACCAGAACAACAGAGCATTGTTGTGGATCCGCCTGGACTTGGCGGCGCTGCTGAGACAGCGCGACGCAGCGGGCGACCGGGACCTCGCCAGCGCCTGCTTCGACGGCATTGTCAAGGATGTATCCGGTGAATATGAGCCCTGTTTCGCGGACGAGCCCGACGAGCCAAGGCTGCTGGCCGCTGCGGAGAAGGCCCTGAGGCTGGTGAGATCCAGGCGGCACGCCGAGGCCCGTCGACAGCTCGATTCAGAACAGCTTGACTGGCGCAGGCAAAGCGACTTTTGGATTTGGGTGGGAGGCTCGTTTTGTAGAGACCTCTTGCAATTACCGCCAAGCCGCCAGAAGTCCGACACGGTCTGAGAAGTCACAAAAGAACTTGTTTGCCAGCTGGCAGTCTAGGTATTCTGTCACCTGTTGCTACAGCGATTGTGTTCACCAAACGATGATTGAAAATTGGAAAAGGAATTTTTTCTTTAAATGGAGTGTGAAAAAAAAGGGGCAACCCATTCGAGGGCCAAACAAATGAAAAAGGGGTCAACCCCCCGGACCAATTCCGGCGATGACGAGGACATGGGAGAGAGGATGCCCAGCAGGGGCACAACCAGGGCAACTCAAGATGCGTAAAAATCCAATCCACTGGACGGCATGACGGATCGAGTGTGTGAAGATATCGAGATCGCGGGACGCAACTCCCAAATGGGGCAGAATGGACCTAAGCTGCAGAGTGCAGCACTGTCTCCGTGCGTGGATCACCTTAGAGACCGGACCGTGACGTAACTCGGGGGCGCCTTTAGGGATATGTTCTTTCTTTAACCTACCTACATACCTGCGTACGTACTGTAATACAGAACAAAAAATGTACCAGGCACTTGAGTTCAGACAGTACTGCGCTCTCTTCAGTAAAGCTCATCCTCCCGATCTCCTCGCGCTAATGGTTCAAGTTCTCGACCACTGCAGCAGCCTAATTCGGGGTCGCACCTCTGCCATACAAGCAAGAGAAGTTAACAGTGTCTATATCCGACTATGTAATTAACTAGACCACCCCCTCGCCCTCTGCTCTCAAACTGAACTCTCTCCATCTCTTCTCCTGGCCCCCTTCAGTTAGTACTCTAGTCAGGGGCGGGGCGACTGAAACTCGACAAGGACAAGGTGCTCAGAAGCGGCTCTGAGCTCTGAAATCTTGTGTCGTGATGATGTTTGCCGTTAAGGGCCATATGAAATAATGTCTCTTTTACCGTAGGGCGGAGTGCAATCATGACTGTAAGATTTGGAGAAGCGGTCTTTAGACTCTTGGGTTTATTTCTGTCCCTATACTAAGCCCAGCTCCAGCGTGTGTTCCATGTGTAAGAAATGGCACCTTTTCAATCTCAATTGTTGGTGGTGGCGTCCATGGAAAGTTCAATCTCTATCAAGAATCGTGTGACTAAAGATCTTTTTCGCTGATCTGTGAACGCTTCTGAGCATTTGACAGAGGTGTTCTTAACCTTTGCTGTGCCTCTGTGCGGCTGCAAAAATATCAAGGGTGGGTGTTAGGTTCCAGACTTAATTGGCGACTGAACAATCCTCAAAGCTCTCCTAGCTTGGGTAATTTTGAACATCCGACAGCCATCAGTTCCGAGCCGATCGAGATCTCGCCACTTACTTACTGGACCCGAGCGTGCTGGAAGGCAGGGGTATTGCTTGGGTGGGTTCATTCGACCAAGGCGAGGATGCTCAGAACTTCACCTGAAAGCTGCTGGCTTGTGATACCTTTTGATCATCTGACAAAAGTGCAAATAATATCCCGGACACTTACGTAAAGTACCTAGCTAGGTAAGTCATTACACGGTCTGGCGTGTTGCCCTAATTTAGTCCGGCGCAGAACTAATTACTATGTACCTACCGGTACATATATATCACATGAGATCCCCACTCTCCCCACCAGGACATACGCAAGCTACCTAGTCCCGGCGTGATCTAATATTTCGTTAGAAATGGGAGTTGAATCACCACCACCACTCATTAGACTTGACACCTCGCACACCTTGCGGAGTCAACTCCCCACCTTTTTCACCAGTGAATGCTGATGCGGATAAAGACGTCGTACAGCTACACGATCTCTGATCCGAATATACCCGATCGGACGACGTATTGATCGGGTAGTTACGGATGGTCTTTGCTTTCGACGTGAGTCCGATGGTACAGGTGAATTAAAAGATACCTTATTTTACCCTACGTACTTTAGGGGTGTGTGTGTGTGTGTGGGTGTGCGGGCTCATGTGGTGCAGCGGTGTGTTTATCAGGGACGTTACCATAGGATACTTGTACCATATTATTGTCCAGACTATTTTTTTAAACCCCTTTTTTCTTTTCCTTATCTCTTTGCTGAGTACAATAAATCAAAGGTCATGATTCATGAGGGACAAACTTTGATGATACGTGAAAAAGACTGTCAAGTCAAGTGACGTGTGCTGGAATTCGCATGGTATCCGAGATTCCGAGTCTTGGGTTGCGCTTCCGTCCAACGCCAAAAAGAAACAGGTAATCCCAACCTCCCCAAACTCCCCAAACCCCTGAGGTACATACATGCTCAACCGTTTCTCCTCGCCCGAATCACTTGGGCGTGGACAAGTTTTCGGTCTGCTTTCACACTACAGAGCAATGACAGCATCGTCATCAGAGGCAGCAGCGGAGCGCTTGTGACCGGAGCGAAGGAAAGTGGTGGGCTGGGGAACAAGTGTGACTGCTGTCTCGCGCTGAATTGTGACTATCTCGTGAAGTGTGACTGTAATTACAGGAGCGGCAACGGCGGTCACAGTTCTCTGGCTGGTGCCGGCTGTTGGCGGGTTTGTAAAAAACCGAAACATTTCGTCGTCGTCGTCGCTCACCTCTGGCACGGTCGGGTAGACCACGCGGCCGGGTCCGACGAGAAGGGGGACCGGGTCTGCTGTTGTTGTGGCTGCTGGTGCAGCGGCTGGCAAGACGACCGAGTTATCGGCAGTGGGGCGGGCGGTTCTGGTGCCCTGGAAGATGATCTCCAGCGGCTCAGGTCCCACATATCTGGTGGGGTCCTCTATGACGGCCTCGTACTGCCAGGGGCAGCTACGCTCTTCCGGGGTGTCGCAGAACTCGAGCTCGGGCAAGTAGGGGTCGTCGCAGCCGGCGCCATCCTCGCAGATGCGGTCGAACCCAACGGTGTAATGGCCCATGTTTTTCGTGGCTTCTCTGGGGAGAAAAACCCTCCTCACGGCGCCCGTATGAGAGCCGTGCGAGCGGCGCAGGAAATTCGCGTAGCTCTTAAGGAGGTCGGAAGAGCACATCAGATGGTTGGTCGTAGTGGAGATGTAGGCGACGACGTTCTCGCCGTCCGGGTTGTTGGTGAGGCAGCGCGCCTTGCCGCCCGGCGCGTGGAGGTAGTTTCCCGGCGTGTCACACCACTCGCCTAGGCATTCTATCGCCCAGAGCAACTGGGTCTCGTTGACGTCCGCGTGCCATGTGGGTGTCGCGGTGACACGCCCGTTCCATGATGAAGGTTTCTCATGGAATAGGCCGTCGAAAATCACCTTCATACCATGTACGATTTGTTCAAGGATCGGAGGGAGATTAGGAATGCTAACCTCATTAGCTGAGGCTATCAGCCCCTGAGCGTCCAATCTCAAGGGCTCGTGAGGCGCTGTCCACCTGTTGACCATGTTGGCAGAGTTGGCCGTGGCCGCTACCAGGCCACACCGTGAGGCGGCGGCGATGGCCGCACAGGTTATATATGGAAGCCTCATATTGATAGCTTTATATGCCGGTGGAGGGGGAGAAGTACAAAGAGGAGGACGAAGAGGAGGAAGTAAAGACTGCAAAGGCGGGACGACAGAAGGGAGTAGTTGAACAAAGGAAAAAGGCGACAAGGAGTCTTTTTAGGCGGGGGAGTAGGGAGGTAAAGGAAAGATATTTTACACGTCCATTAGGACAAGTGGCCGTGTCAGCCTAAGAGAACCAACTAACGCAGAATGCTCTTATCTATGAGGCCGTGCCCCGACAACAGTCCCTTTGCTGAATTCGTACGTAACGCGGCTGCGGCACGAGGGGCCAGAGCATTGACAGAACATGCTGATGACGAAGAGACCTAGTCAGTGGAGCAAGACAAGTATCCGTGGTTCAATGCGCGTATTCGCTAGCTATAAGATACTAGGCACTACTTGAGTGTTATCACGGCGTCTGGGGCTAGTCAATGGAAACGCATGGAAACGAGGCGTTCGAAATCAAGTCAGACGCATGAGACTAGAAGAGACGTCAGCCAGAAACTAAGGTCTTTAAGGGAGCATGCCCATTTCAGAACCTCCTCCCACACCGTCCTCTTTCTTCTGCATGCCTTCCTCACAATTTATACGACCTCGCCAAGATGAAGTTTAACATTGTGGCACTTTTTGCCTATCCCTGCCTCGCTGTCGCCGCTGCCGCCGCCGCCGCCGCTCCCGGTCAGCCAGGCAGCGCTGGCATTCAACTTCACGTCGAATTCCCACTCGCAGGCGCAGGATGGCCCGATGACTATGACGAGCCGGGCTTGGCGCCGAAGAAGAAGAAAAAGCCAAAACCAGCTTGGACGCCGGTCGAGACCGAGGATGTGCCGTCGCCTCAGGTTCCGGAATGCGGTGTCGATTGCTTGCTACAATACCACGCGATTCTAGGCTGTGAGTTTGTGGACGACTGGGCGTGTCTCTGCCGGTGAGCGTTGCACTTTCCTTTGCTCCCTCCTTGAATCTTTCTTACCCAGAGTTACTAAGAGATTTTGCTAGCGGGGGCCAGTTCGACCTAAGAATCCAAGCCTGCTACAGGTCTTTGTGTCATGAAAGGCGGGACTTGTGAGTCCCACCACCGCCGCCTGCCCCAGGCCATTTCGACAGTTACTGATGCATCATGACAATCAAATAGTCGCGCAATGAAACGGATCAATCAGCAGACCTGCAGCGTGTTTATGCCGCCAGATGACGAATATGAGGATGTTGACTGGTGGGAGTAGGGCACACAGGAGGGACGGAGTGAAAGAGGAGACTATGAACATGGGCCACTTAGTGGCCCATGCATAATGTGTGGGCAGTATAGATAGAACTCGGCCGAAACCGAGATAGAGAAATCAACCTTCTTATCAACTCTAAATTTGGTACCCATTGTTTGGGTTGTTATCCATTGTGTTTTTAGGAGTCAGGTTTCATGATCGCTTCCGCTGTTATCGATGACTCCAACACGTGCTCACGGGTATCGTCGGGTGACTGGTGCTATGCGGGAACGGGAATGGAGCTAGCTTACCCAACGTATACTAGTTGGGCAAGACCAGGCGTGCAGAGGCGTCCAGTCTCTGGTGTCGGTGCGAGGGTGCCTACCTAGGTAGTTCAGTGGTTGTTTCCTAGCACGGGGCGGACCTACCAAGTTTGTGCGGTAATCCTGATGGTCGTCTTATCAAAATTGTCATTACGGTCACGTGAACGACATGAGAATGGAAAAGCCATCTTTTTGCTTATGTGTATGTGGCCTTGATGCTCGAAGAAAATCCTCGGATACACATTGAAAGATGCCGGTAGAGCTGCCCAATCACGCCAAGCATAATAATTAATAATAAACGTCCAAACTTGCCCACGTACGCGCATGACATCGGGGAGATCGGGAGACCGGGCAGGTTCGGCACCGGGTTTTGGTGAAACACCCGAGCCCCTCAACCGACGACAATTCGCCTCCCCCACTTGTTGCGTTTCAACCCCGCTTCGGATTCCGGGGAGGGGTCGTACCACCCTGGAGAGGGGTCGGCCCTGGAGATGCTAAAGAGGGGGATATCGTTCGATGTTCGGCTTCTTATCCCTGGCGCTCGTCTCGAGAATCCATCTTGCCCACGCTCGATAGATGCGCATCAAAACACCGACACACGCAAACAACACGACATCTCGAGACAGCACAGGACGAAGCCAGCATGGCAGCAGATGACAGCAAGCAGCAGAAGTGCCCGGTGCACGCGGTGGCGGCGGCGGGCAGCGGCACCAGGAACCGCAACTGGTGGCCGGACCAGCTCAAGCTGAACATCCTGCGCCAGCACACGTCGGCGACCAACCCGCTGGGCGGAGAGTTTGACTACGCGACGGCCTTCAAGGAGCTGGACTACGAAGGCCTCAAAAAGGACCTGCACGCGCTGATGACGGATTCGCAGGACTGGTGGCCGGCTGATTTCGGCCACTACGGCGGCCTGTTCGTGCGCATGGCCTGGCACAGCTCGGGCACGTACCGCGTCACCGACGGGCGCGGCGGCGCGGGCCAGGGCCAGCAGCGGTTCGCGCCGCTGAATAGCTGGCCGGACAACGTGAGCCTGGACAAGGCACGCCGGCTGCTGTGGCCCATCAAGCAGAAGTACGGCAACAAGATCTCGTGGGCCGACCTGATGGTGCTGGCGGGCAACGTGGCGCTCGAGGACATGGGCTTCAAGACGTTTGGCTTTGCCGGCGGGCGGGCCGACACGTGGGAGGCCGACGAGGCGGCGTACTGGGGCAGCGAGACGACGTGGCTAGGCAACAACGAGCGCTACGCAGCTGGCGAGCAGGGCGTGCCAGCTGCCAAGGGCGGCGTGGTGCCGTCGGACGAGGACAGCCAGAAGAACCGGATCCACTCTCGGGCCGAGGAGCTGGAGACGCCGCTGGCAGCGTCGCACATGGGCCTGATCTACGTGAACCCGGAGGGGCCGGACGGCATCCCGGACCCGGTGGCGTCGGCCAAGGACATCCGCGTCACGTTCGCGCGCATGGCCATGGACGACGAGGAGACGGTGGCGCTGATTGCGGGCGGCCACACGTTCGGCAAGACGCACGGGGCGGCGTCGTCGGACCACGTGGGCAAGGAGCCCGAGGCGGCGCCGCTGCACCAGCAGGGCCTGGGCTGGAGCAACAGCTACGGGTCGGGCAAGGCGGGCGACACCATCACCAGCGGGCTCGAGGTGATCTGGACCAAGACGCCGACCAAGTGGAGCAACCAGTTCTTCGAGTACCTGTTCAAGTACGAGTGGGAGCTGACCAAGAGCCCCGCCGGCGCCCACCAGTGGGTGGCCAAGGACGCCGACGCCTTCATCCCGGACGCCTTCGACGCGTCCAAGAAGCACAAGCCGCGCATGCTGACGTCGGACATCGCGCTGCGCGCCGACCCGGCGTACGAGAAGATCTCGCGCCGCTTCCTCGCGAACCCGGACCAGTTCGCCGACGTCTTCGCCCGCGCCTGGTTCAAGCTGACGCACCGCGACATGGGCCCGCGCACCCGCTACCTCGGCCCGGAGGCGCCGGCCGAGGAGCTGATCTGGCAGGACCCGATCCCGGCCGTCGACCACCCCCTGGTCGACGACAAGGACGTGGCCGCGCTGAAGGAGGCCGTCCTGCGCACCGGCGTCGCCCCGCACAAGCTCGTGTCGGTCGCCTGGGCCTCGGCCGCCACCTTCCGCGGCAGCGACAAGCGCGGCGGCGCCAACGGCGCGCGCATCCGCCTCGCCCCGCAGCGCGACTGGGAGAGCAACCAGCCCTACGTCGCCGAGGTGCTCGCCGCGCTCGAGGGCGTGCAGAAGCACTTCAACGGGTCGGGCAGCAAGAAGGTGTCGCTGGCCGACCTCATCGTCCTGGCCGGGTGCGCCGCCGTCGAGAAGGCCGCCGGGGGGGCCGCCACCGTCCCCTTCACGCCCGGCCGCATGGACGCCTCGCAGGAGCAGACCGACGTGCAGTCCGTCGGCCACCTCGAGCCCGTCGCCGACGGCTTCCGCAACTACGTCAACTCCAAGGTGCGCGTCCGCCCGGAGGAGTACCTGGTCGACAAGGCCCAGCTCCTGACCCTCACCGCGCCCGAGATGACCGTCCTCGTCGGCGGCCTGCGCGCCCTCAACGCCAACTACGACGGCTCCGCCCACGGCGTCCTCACCTCCACCCCGGGCAAGCTCACCAACGACTTCTTCGTCAACCTGCTCGACATGGGCACCGCCTGGAAGCCGACCGACGACAAGCAGCAGCTGTACGAGGGCGCCGATCGCAAGACCGGCCAGAAGAAGTGGACCGCCACCCGTGTCGATCTCGTCTTTGGCGCCCAGTCCGAGCTGCGCGCCGTCGCCGAGGTCTACGCCATGGCCGACGGCAAGGACAAGTTCGTCAAGGATTTCGTGGCCGCCTGGGACAAGGTCATGAACCTCGACCGCTTCGATCTCAAGTCCAAGAGCAGCAACAGCAGCAGTCAGGTCCCTCTTCGTACTCACCTAGCTTAGTGTTTGGGCACTGTAAGCAGCAGCGTTGAGCGTTCGTTGCTGTGATGCCTTTTGCGCAAAGTTTGCGTTATAGTACCGAAGGAATAAATGAGAAGCTTTAAAACTATTTCGAAATCAATGCGCCAAGCAGCATTATGGATAATAATTGGGTTGTTCTGTTGTGATTGCTGATGATGAGAAATTAATTACATCAGTGATACGCGATTCCGACGTCGCCGTGGTTACCGTAATTAGGTACATACCGAGGCAGCCGGGTATTACCCCAGACACGCGACGGCGACCTTTTTAAAAGAACCTTTTTAAAAGCAGCACACCAAGACATATTATTTTTGTGTGACAAGTCCTCTAACAAAACGTCTCATCATTGTCAGGACTGTTTATTAGGATTATTTACAGCTGCGCGAGGGTTTTTTTTTTGTGTGCTGCCAATGCCGTTTTATTTGGCTGTCCTTAATTACCTTCCTTAGGTCAAGTGAAGATATCTGCATGGATGCCGATGGATAGACCTGTTTATTGCTGAGGTACGGAGTGTGCTGCACAAGATAGATTCCCTCTTCTGCGCTTGAGAGACAGCAAGTTGATGTCTCTGGTGAATCGTGATTGAACAATGGAAGTTGCTGTTCGCGACAATTATCTCGATTCGAAGTCGAACTGAACTTTCAGGGGAGAGCTAGTAGCTGGACTTGCGACTGCCGGAGATAATGTCCGCTGGATACCTAATAGATGGATAATGGATATGGTCGAGGCTGGTAGGTATGTACTATGTACGTATTACACGGACCACTATAGAGCACCGGGTATGTAGGTAAACTGGAAATATGTAGCCGAGCCAAAACCCGGCACATTCTACCACGTATGGTAATTAGTGTGTTAGGCTGTATCGCAAGTCCGGCCGGGGCTTTCCCCGAATCGGCCCATCGGGATACACTTCCTTATCTCCGGGCTCGGATCATCAGTTCTTGCAAGCACATGCTTAGGTAAACACCAGAGTTGTGGTACATACATTTCACACGAGATTTGAGACGAAGTGGAGTGGATCCGCTAGTATTCTTAGTGTGGACTGGGAAAGTGAGCTTGTGAAGTGTGGAGTGTGGGGAAAGGGCAGTATGTAGCATCACAAGTCGGGCCTTTACTTCGTTATAGCACCGGGACCGGGACGCTTATCCTTATCTCCGGGCTCAAAGGATCAGCTCTTCCAAGTACGTGCCCATGTGTAAATAACAGCAGGTACATTTCACAAGAGATCTGAGATCTGAGATCTGAGACAAAGTGGATCCACCCCTGAGTGGGACTGGTGAACTGCTCGTGAAGCCTGGGGAGAGACTAGATAATATGTACCAGGTAGCACGCTTAGTGCCTATTAACTACCTATTTCAGTAGTGTGAAACCCACTCTAGCTGTGGGCGTCACCGATTTTAGAAGGTAATAACCTACAGGAAGTCAGTGCGTGTGTCAGGACAGGGTATATACGTACCTCCAGAGGTCACATAGATCCCGGACCCAGGTGGGGTACGTAGATGCCATCATCAGTCTTTTCATATGCCGGTGCTCAAGCCTCAGCCTCGCATAGTGATGATTCAAGGAAGGACAGCAGAGCCCCGGGATCTCTTCGATTTGAGTCGACTCCGCTTTAGCTTGGTTATTGGGCAGCTGCCCGCATGCAATGTCCTTCTTTATTAACCCTCTCCACGCCTTTCTCGTTCTTCGTACTTTTTTCCCGCTCTCTCTCTCAACGGCATTGTTGATCTTTCTGTCCTTCCCTATCCACTCATTACAGAGATTCGTGACCGGCAAGAGCAAGGATACATTATACATACAGCTTATCTATATTTCTTATCGACAACAGCTTGACCTCAACAGCTTACCTATATTTCTGATCGACAACAGCTTGCACCCCGATCCGATGCTGTTCCTTTTGGTGCTCGTATGGGGGTTGCTTCCCCTGGTAGCCTCGGCCGCCGCGGCCCTCTTTCCCCGGGAGAATGCTGCAAAGATGATGCCGGAGGACAAGTGCATCGACCTGGAGAATTTCAGTCCTCCCAATCTTAAATGGGGATTTCCTGCGGTAAAGAAACACGTCCAGGGAATCATCAAGTGACTGACGGAGTGAGAATAGTGGCGCTCGTATTTAAACCCAAATTGCCCATCCCCGTTCCCTGTTGACGAAAATGGTTCGTGTGCTTGGCACATGAACCCCGTCAACAAGTGCAACGCCTTTTGTCAGACCGCCAACGCCGTAAGACATTCTCTGTCCCCCGCCCAAGGCGCTCTTTTGGCTTCTGCTGCTTCCCCATAAAGAGAGTGGGAGGAGGAAAGATGGAAAAAAGCCTGCTGACTTGCAAAACAGTGGTACTTTGGCTCTCCCATCGACATGATGGGTGGTAGATGGTGTGAGCTAGGAGACCCGTGCCAGCGCAGCATCGAGATCAAGACCTCGGACGGGGTCACGGTCGAAGAGGCGACGTCGAGCGGCCAGAGGACGGAGGAAGTCCACTCGAAGGACAGCACGCAGTCCTTTGGATTAGGTTTCAACCTCGGTCTGGAAGGACCATCGATTGACTCGATCTTCAACGCGGCTTTCCCCCCTCCCGACACGAAGACCACGCCTAAGCCGGATGCCGGGGCTGCGCCGGATGCCGGGGCTGCCCCGGCTGCCGCGTGTGCGGTGCCGAAAAGAAGGAAGAGAGGTGTGCAAATCGGCCCGGTGGCGGCAGCGCTCCTTGCCTTCAAGCCCAGCCTCTCGCTAAGCGGCGACTTCAAGACCACCTTCAGCGAGAAGTGGGTGAACACGGTCGGGTGGGAGTCGGCCATCTCCAAGGGCAACGCCAAGACGCACACCATCTCCGTCGCCCGGACCGAGACGTACCAGAAGCCCAGCTACGCCGCGAACCACTGCGGGTCGTGGTACGTCGTGCCCATCCTCGGCCTGAGCTGCGGCGTCGGCGTGAGCGGCGAGCTCGAGTACGACAAGGCCAGCAACGCGTCCTACTGCCTGGTCAAGCCGCACGGCGCCTCCGAGTGGGGCCACTGCTTCCCCTACGCCTTCGTCGACGACCAGCAGCACGACACCGTCAAGCACCGCCTGGTCTTTGCGCTGCGCAGCTGCGAGGACGGCCGCCTCTTGCCGGGCGAGTTCCAACCCCCCGCCTTCCGCGAGGCCATGTCGGGCGCCGAGTACGCCGACCAGCACATCACCCGCTTCGGCTGGGTCGAGCGCGACGCCGAGCTGTTCGGCCCGAAACCCAGGGACGACGCCTGGGTCAGGGACGCCATGTGGAAGACGGCCGCCGGCGGTGGTGGCGGCCCCCCGGGCACGCGCGATTTCGTCAATGGTACTCTTGCCAGCAGCAAGGTGATCGGCCCGGAGGACTACACCATCAAGGTCTGCGACGAGGGCGGCTACTGCGTCCGCGAGCGGCTGACGGATGGGGAATGCTACGACTTCCCCAGGGGTTACTTTGGCGCGCAGTCGGTAAACGTCGCCACCGCGCAGACCGCGGACGGAAACTGCTGCACCCTCTTCAGCCGCCACGAGTGTCACGGCCTGGCGCAGAATGTCAAGGGGGCCATCAACAACATGGCCCCCATCGGGTTCGCGGGCAAGGCCCACAGCGTCATCTGCAACGTCGCCGAGTACTGCGACGCCAACAGGCTCGATCTCGTCGTTCCGGGCTTGTATGGCGACTTTTAAAAGAATGACTAGGTATCGGGCGTGAGGGGTTGGGCACGCGCGTAGATACCTAAAAGTCTGCTACTACCCCTTTTCCACCCAGTTCTTTGTGTCTTCATTTCCTTTGTTGAGCGAGTTTAGTTTTATTCTTGTCATTATTATTTCCACATTGTAAATCCTGCATGTACAGGTAGACTTTAGTAATCGAATTGCTTCACATAATGCCATTAGATACGCAGGTCGTGTGAACAAAACTACGGTGGATGTGAGACCTCCAAGGCTTTTCTCCGTTAGTTTTGCAGGTACCAGATGATATAGCAACTGGTTTCATCTCAAGGACACGAACTTTCCACGCCTGTGCAAGATGTAGTTCTCAGGTTTAATAAATCAATGTCAGCTAGAAAAGCAATGAATGAGCGATACTTGTGGCACCGTAGGAAATCTACGGTGCCAATACAGGTAACAGTAGTAGAAGGCGCCCGCGGGCCAATTCGTCGATTTCTGTAGTGAAAGCAATTTTCAGTCACGTGAAAATTACGTGCAGCAGATCTATTTATCTTATATATAGTACAGAGTAGCTGGGATTACTTTAGGGTGCTCAACAGTCGCTGCGACGGCTTGGGGAACCGCCCAGCCTGGACGCGTGGGCTTAGCCACGCCCACAGGGCGCTCCCTAGACCTCGCCGGCGTCGGCTTGGCTGCAGTCTTGTTCTTCGAACCTCGAGGGCCCCCGCGAGGCTTCTTTAACGGCGCAGTGGGTGTGGCCTTTTTGGGTACGAAAAGGTACTTTTTCTTTTTACCTGCACATTAGGCGGTGAGGAGCAATTCATGTGGGGTTAGGGTTTTGTATGTGATGCCTATTAGCACCGTAGATTTCCTACGGTCCCACAAGTATCGCTTTAAAGAGATATAGCACTTTCAGTTTGTGATCTTAGAATTCGCTGTAAAGCCGTGCTGCCGCTTTTTTCTAGCCTTAAGAATGCAGCTGCTTTTTAGCCATACCGGGCGACCCGATCAGCTAATCACATCTTCTTTTTAGCCGTCAACTAGAGCTCTGGAATTTAACAACGGTTCTGAAATCAACAACGGTTCCAGCATAATGGCTCGTACTAAACTACACAGCCGCTCTCGCCTCCCTAGTTTTTCCGCTTTGGTACTGAGGAAAGCAGTGGTTAGGTTGTTGAGCGACCTGACGATACCCCTGAATTACCTAGACTCTATTATGCAGTCTAGGATGTCCAACAACCTACCATACCTCACTTTCAGTCAGCTTGTTGGGCTGCAAAGCATCCGCAGCACGGATACAGCTACGCTAGGTGGCGACAAATAAGCAATCGGGTATGGTGTAGCGGTAACATCGTTGACTCTCACTTCCTCAGGAGTGATCTGTCTCTTATCTCAACAGCCCCGGGTTCGACTCCCGGTATCCGAGTCATCCGCTTATTTTTTGTCTGTCCAAGATTCTTTGCGCTACGAAAGAAAGCATGAGTATGCAGAGCATTATCTTGGGGGATCGTATGAGCAAGGTCGACATGGAGCCACGTATCCTCCAACACAACTCGGAGGCTAGTCATCACCTATCATCACCCATCATCACCATCATCATCATCATCGAAAACATGTCCTCGTGCGTCCGTCACAACCCCCTGTGAAAATGATCACACGACCCCGTCCCTTTGCTGAGATTCAGAGATGGACTTGATGAATGATATCATTATAAAAACTTTTCCATCAGTGCACGAGTTCCCTAATCTATCACCCTGCCCTCCCACGTGCCATTGACAAGATCACAGGTCTCTACTACAGGGTAAGTAATCGTTAGTAACTACCGGTCCATTACCACTCTGTCATGCGAGTCTTTGACCGAGACGCTCTTGGTATAAACACGTGACGCACTAAATAGACCGGGACATGACTACGTACCTTAGTGAGCACTAGCTCTCGCCCGGTTTTCCACTAGATCGCAAGGTAGCGTGTGTGTCCAGCAGACAAGACGAGGTACGTAGAGGGTCGGTACAGTGTACTGTACCAAGTACTTTGACTCCGCGAGGAGCGCGTGGTGCTGACGCTATAATAGTCGCATACTAGCACATCCCCCGACATATCGCCTATCCTTGGGGAGGAGCTAATTTAGTAGAGCCGTGGTCTCGATCCCGCCCAACTAAGGTAAAGTAGGTACATAAGGCACCTATCTTGGATAGTGCACGCTAGGTGTCGGATCCGAGATCGTATGCACGCAACCCAAGTGGATATCAAGGCAGTAGCATGCTGACAGGTGGCAATTCAATGAATGCACACTTAGATAGGGCCCATTTACGTTGGCTCCGAGTTTCAGATCACGCCACTTCCCGCTCTAGCTTCGCGCCGGTCGTTTATGTAGCGTACGTAAGCACATGTGGGAGAGAGACCCAGAGGCTAAGGTAATGTGCCAATACTGGAAAGGTTCACGACTTTTAAAAACATGTCTAGATGTCAGTATGTGACTAGCTTCTGATAATCAAGATCAGCCCCAGCAAATGACACGATGACAGAGATCGATCGGTTCTCTGTCGAAAAATTACCGGGAGCAATGCTCACATGCTATCTCTGTCTGCGGGTCGGTCGACGAAAGACAGCCTTACAATAAGGGTACCCAAGCAGCAGTCACCTCCTGTCTGTCTTATTTCCTTACCTACCAAGACAAGAACAATGTTTAGCACACGCTCTCTGATCATGCGGCTGTTCTGCCTATTCTTGGCACCCCTCCTCGCCTTTGGCTTGGAATACAAGTCTCCCGAGGAGATGAAGCAAACTTCTCTCGATGGCGACAGTCTTGTTCTCTATTCGCAGCCCCGATATCAAGGGTATGGCGTCGTCATCAGCCAGCAAGATCTTGCTGATGGGCAATGCGGTACGTACGCACCTCCTGTTTTATGTTACCTATTTGACTGACGGGGGGCGCTTGGTAGTGAATGTGGGGAACGGTCTCGTCGCGTACCCGGCGCAATCCGTCGAGAAGCAAGGGTTTCTGTGCTGTCTCCTCTACCGGTAAGAGCAATTCATGTATGGAAAGTTTGGAAGGAGAGGGTGGTGCTAACGAGGTGTAGCTCGCCCTGCCCTACGGAACCTCAACCACACGACCAGAGTCAGGCACCGGCGATCTTGAATATGAGGGTGTTCCGCAACGTACCCGACCTCAACCCCCTCGGCTTCTCCAAGATTGTGCGCAGCGTCGTCTGCCCTTCGAAGAACATCTGCAACGGCCTGCTGCAGGACAAGGAGTGGATCATCAAAGATGGTACCGATGATGAGAAGCTGTTCATGGACTACTGGTGGGCTGATGTCCGGAGGTTAGAGGGACATCAGTATTATATCTGAGCATCACCCGTACTGTAGGTGTTGAGGTTTCCGTCCACTGCTCTCCGTTGCCCTGCCCACGGGATAATAGACAGGATTGAGAAACGCAGGTTGGTGTGCTTTATTCCTGTATCATAGTTGTTTGCGCATGAGTCGTTTACCTACATAAGCTGCGGATCGGGGAGCTGTGCGCCTCTGCGTTGCGTACGGAGTTCGATGTTTACATCGGCGTCACGGGCTGGTTAAGCAAGTCGTTACCGGGGGTTCAATCAAGGAAGGCTTACAAGGTCGACAAACCGTAACTTGGCAGGCTTAAATTCTTTAACTTTATTACCTACCTACTTACATGAGGACATCGTTGATTTTCCATCAAAACTTGAAGGCTACTTCGTGTTTATAAACTGATGTCTTCCATCCTGTCCAAAACTGTGGCTCCGACTGTTGCCAGCCGAAGCGTATACCTGGCATATATACCAGATCTCACCACATCCAAGGCCAGCTCAGTTGACTTTAGCCGACAGAGTCCGGTCCCGGTCTGCAGGGGGGGCAAAGTGACATTGCGTCTTTTTCTATATTTTCCAGTCTTCATTAATAAACTCTCCAGAACACGGTCTATTCATAGCTATTTCCCATTCTACCGGCATCAACCACCGCCGCGGGGTATTTAGTATACGACGTCCCATCAAGGCAAAATACCATACCATACCCACGAGCACGGGAAATGCTGCACCCCAGCAGTCCGCTGGTGAAGCCCGGGTGTGACCAAACGAAAGACTTAATACTGCCTATATAAGAAGGGCTCTCAGGCATTCACAATGATCTTATCGCGCTGTCAGGTTTTCGTTCCGCCATCATGGGTTACTGGTATCGTTGGCTCCTTCTCCTAACAGCGACGACACTCACAGCGGCAGCCAGATCCTCTAACAGCGCCGCTGCCGCTGCGTGCAGTACGTATGTGACAGCCCAAAAGGGCGACACGTGTGTCTCCATCTCTGCATCAACCGGTATCACCGTCACTGATTTCCTGCGCGTCAATCCATCCGTCACCAACTGCGACAACCTCGTCATTGGCTCTCGATACTGTGTCGACCCTTCCAGTGATCCTTCTTCCTCCAGTGCTCCGGGCACACTACAGACAAGTCCAGACGGACATTGCGGCGCAAGCGTCACCTGTCAGGGGTCATCCTTCGGCCAGTGCTGTTCACAGCATGGATGGTGCGGGAGTACCGACGAGCACTGCGGCGCAGGGTGTGACGTGAACTTTGGCATCTGCAACACCTCCACCTCCATCCCCACAGTAACTTTGACGACGACAGCAACAAGTCCAATCAAGACCCTCCCGCCCACGACACTCACCACCCCTACACCACCCCCAGCCACAGCCACCACAACCGTAACAAGAACGGTCCTCTTCCGTACGACCACCACAAACGCAGTTCTCACGACGCGGACGAGCACAACTTGGCTACCTTTAATCAGCGTCAGCGTTACCACCAGCACTATAACAGTCCCAGCGGGGGTTATGACGGTGTTTAAAACGATCACCGGGCCAGCAATAGTTATAACCACTACTGTGTCGGCCGGAGGAGACGGAGGTGATGGTAATGGTAATGGCAACGGTGGTACTGTGTGCACGGAGACGACGACCAGGACAAAACAAACAACCCGCACCAAAACCGCGACGGCAGTTGAGACCCTCACGACGATTGTCACGCTCACACTGACGGACCAAGAGACGGTGACGGCGTGCACTGACACCGCGACGAGGACAAGGCGGGTCACGCAGACCGCCACTGTAACTGTGACTACTACAGACACTGGGAACTGCATGTACCTAGTTAAAACCAGATATTAATTAAAACGCTTCCGTAATGTTGGGTATCTCAGGCAAATATACAAACTTGGCCCCATCCATCCAGCCAGCCCCCGTTATCCAACCTATTCTCGTTATCAACCCTTCCCATACATCATGTGCAGTGTCTCTCCTTTTCTCTCTTGTAATTATCAGAGACATTGCCGTCACACAACCACTTCCCAATTTCCACCATCCATTATACATACCCCCCCCCCCCTTTATCACCTCCCTTCCCGCACCTTTTCCCACACATCCAACAATTAATTAGTGTGAGTGGTTTTGTTTTTTAAGCACCAACATACGCCCCCGGCCCCGGCCCCGGCCCCGGCTTCGCAGTAGTGGTAGCATGTCCCCGGCTGCGCATAGCCTCGATGGTGTCCAGCACCACCAGGAACAGGAAGAGCGCCCAGAGGAAGAAGCCGAACGCGACGGCCGCCTCGAGGGATCCGCAGTACGTGCTGGCCCCGCAGCTCGGGCTGCCCCAGTAGGCCGCCAGCGCGATGCTGCCCGCGAACCAGAAGATCATCGTCACCCACTCCAGCGCGAGGGCCGCCAGCCTGTGGTGGAGCCGGACGAGGTACAGCGGCGTCAGCCCGACGTAGAGGAGGACCAGGAGGGACCAGATGGCGTTGAACAGCATGAAGCTCTCGACCGACGGCGGGCCGCCCCACCATGCGTGGTCGTATGGTGTCACCACTGTAAATACACGCAGGTCAGTACGGGGTGTTTGGGGGGGCGGCCGGGAGGGGAGGGAGGGGGTAAGGAAGGAGGGGGGATATATACCATACGCCATCAGGCCCAACTCGATAATGGCAAACACCACCGCGATCAGGTGCACGATCGGGACGAAGCCGGATGGTGAAGCAATCGCCATTTTCGCTTTTTATCTCTTCTTTACTAATATGCTGCTGTCGGATTTATTGTTGTTGGTGAGTTGCGGGCGGCTGTTCTACCTGGAGAACCTAGAGCAGGTAGATATTGGTCAGATGTGGAGAGGCAAAGGAGTAAAAGTTGTTAGAAAGGTTGGTTGTGCTGATGCTTTGCGTGGTAATTATGCAAGAGATCGAAAGAATTGCAGAAAGGTTGCGTTGGGTGAGAGTTAGGTATTTAAGGTTCGCACAATAGCCCAATGTTCAAGTAATAAAACTTCTGGACCGGGGGGCTGCTATTGTGCCTTGTGTTGCATCACTCACACACGCTTGGTTCCCTGTCCAAAAGTTGCTGGCTGCCCTGTCATACAATAGTGGGCACCGGGTGGTATGACGTGTGACGTGTGTTCAGTTTATTGAAGGATCTAAAGGGCCAAGGGTTCGCTTGACACAACCCAAGACCGCCGTTTCCGCAGGGTTAACGGATCCATTGTCCGGGACCCTTGCTGCCAATCAAGATAAAATACATGATACTTTGTGAGAACTCATCCCACCGTTGCCCACATTCAGCTTGCTTTGACGATGCATGGATGCAAGAAGGGTGTGCATGGGGTCAAGGTATGATGTCATGGGGAGTGGGGCAACGGCATTTGGTGGCTTATGGTGGGGTTCAAACGGCTAAATGTGGGGGCATTTGTGGAAGCTTGTTTTTCCAGCAAAGTGTTCTGTGATGCTGCTGTTTGTTGGCAAATTGACAAAGTGGGTGATAAGAAAAGAGGCACTGCAAATCACTTACAAGACTCTGGAAATTCCACGACGAAGGCAATATGGATCGATATTCATCAAAACGTATACCAGAATGAAGCTCATGAGCTCAGCTATCTACGCATAGACTTTTCGTTGTGTTAATGCTGGGTGAGATACTGCCGTAGCCGATATTGAGCGGTGGCTAAGTATTTTGCGGTGCTTGTTTTTGTCGAGGGCGTCTAATCGTACCGTATGTCTCAAAAGGTGGAGCCGGCAGAAGAACAAAAATCATAATGCAAGTAGCTTTTATAACCCAAATAACACACTTATCCAATACAGCCTACATCACCAACGCCCAATAAAAGCAAGCATAAGTTAAAGCAATACACAATAGAGTACATAAATGTAATAGTGGAAGGTGTCGTCGTGCCTGCACTTACATATCTGGCAGTGCTCTTGCCTGCAGTGCTCTTGCCTGCAGCCTTTCCCTTAAGGGCAGCCGCGAGCTGCTGTTAGCGGCTGTGCCGAGGGAGAAAGGCGTTTGCCTGTCTACATTAGCTTTCTCTCTCCCTCTTATCCTCAGCCGTAAGATATACACACGCAGAGTGGATACAGCACGTACAGTACTTAGTGACAACTGTGGAAGTGGGCTTTTTAGGTATAAAAAGCTACCTTTTCTTTGACTTGATGCATTGGGTGGTGAGGGCGATTTTTGACGGGTTAGTCCCGCACCTTATGGGTCCTGCCTGCCTAGTATTATGAGAATGTGCACGCTTGAGTCACAGCTGGATCTTACGAGACTGCACTAGCTCATAGTAGGGCCGTTAGCTTATCCCGTGCTTGCCAAAAGCTTATAGTAGAAAGTTTATCTTTTAGTTTGCGCCTTCCGTTCCTAAATTATGACATTAAAAGGCGAGTTTGGACGGCTTGGACGGCACCTCATGATTCCCGCATGAATTTGTAGACATTAGAGCTGCAACACTGCTGGACCCTAAATCACATTGTAAAGCTGTTTCTTCTCCCCACTGACGATACGAAACATATTACGACCATGCCTCGATTAACGCCCAACAAGAAGAAGAAGGAGCTGACCGGCGCCGAGCCGAAGTTGACCCCCGAGGCCGCCTACACCCCACACACGCCCACGCCCACCAAGACCGGGCCATCCACGCCTACTAGGCGCTCAAGAACACCTCTGGCACAGTCGCCGATGCAAGACAGCCCTTCCTTAGAGCCTCTGCTGCCGGTTGGTGGAGGGACCGGGCTGCATTTGGGCTCGGGCGCAAGATGTGGGGTTCCCCTGGCCCTTGGCTCAAAGCCTCCATGTTGCGCAAACTTGCACGCCGGGTTGGCCACATCTGCGAGGACGACGCAGACCCGTTTTGGGGCTCACGTGCACAGCCCTCAGGGCCAAGCACAGATGCGGATCATGGCGCTCTTTCGCGCGAGCGCGAAGAAACAGCAACGGTCGCTATCCAGGCCGCATACCAGGCCCACAATCTGGAGTAGTCGAGGGGTAGACGTGGAAGAGGGGTGTATAATAAGGGGGTTGTCCTTCTCAGCTCTGTGAAACGACAGCATGGTTTTTGTGGAAGAAGAGCTGCAATGAGATTAAAAGGATTATATCGTGTTAGTAGTAGCTGGGGCAAGGGAGAGGGAGAGAGAGGCGTGGATATTTGGGACTTGGGATATGTATATAATTAGCACGAGAGGAGAGTCGAGTCAAGAACGAAGCATTGCATTCCGTCTGACAGACTTTCGGGTGAACATGTGCGTGACGAAGGGGCCATAACGACCAGGATGTGATGGGGGATGCTATCATGGAGAAGCCAACTCACCAAATGGGACCGCAGTACGCGGGTACTCGTCCTCCAAGTTTCAACAGTCAGGGACCATGATGTAGAACCAAGGGAGGCGGTATCACCCTCACTGCTGTTCTAGACCAAAAGAAAAGGGCAGGTGTGTCGGCCAAAAAAAAAAGGCGGCATGCTCGAACCCCGACCTACAACTAATTTCAGCAACTTCTGAAAAACGTCGCGAATATCTTGACGAACAGAACCCTGAAAGCCACCCTTCACCACCAACACCACCCTTCACCACCAACACCACCCTTCACCACCAACACCACCCTTCACCACCAACACCACCCTTCACCACCAACACCACCCTTCACCACCAATACCACCCTTCACCACCAACATGTGCTAACGGAAAGAACCAACCACTAAGCTGCAGTCGTCCAATTAGACACAGCAAAAGAAAAATGTGACAGCCCCATTTACAACACATATTCCCCAGCGGCGTCACTTGCGCGGAACTAATTGTATTACATCTCGAAAAACACACACACACACTTTCTGTCCCGCTTGCTTGACGCAAAGGCTATACAATACAGCACGGACCTGCGGACCTGTATTAAGAAATTGTCTTGTTCACTGACTAATAAGCTGTCTCAGCTATACTACCTTAATCTCTGCACTAATATAAAGCTGCCCTAGTTAAAGCCATCGTCTCCTCGCCCTCTTTCCTACCCCATCTCTATGCCTGGTAAATTATCTGGCTAGGCAAGATCCATCCTTAACAACCGGTTCCCAAAGTCAATGAGGTAGTAGTCCGCATACACGAGGCCGTGATCCCAGTATCTCTTCCCCCCCTCCTTGTCCACCTTGCTGTAGTTTGCCGTGGCATGCTTTAGTATCCCGTCGAACGTCTGCCCCTTGATCACATCGTCAACCTTAATTTCCCCCTTAATCTCCCCCTCAGAGTCAGAGCCAAAGGTGATTTTTGCCTTTTCCGGTGCAAGACATAACGCAAGGGTTTCTTTCACTATCCTCACTGCGTAGTCGAGGAAATCATTAGCGCCGGAGCGCCCCATTCCCCGAAGAGCCTGCCCAAGGATCAACATGCCCGTGGCCGCAATTACTCCAGCCGAGCTGTCTCTCAGGGGGCCTATATCTGTCGTCTCCTCCAGGGGGGCCTTAAAGTCCCAGAGCGGCACAAATCTCCCGATTCCCTCCTCCCATGACTTCTCCGGTTCCCCCACCACTACCTTTTTGGGAGAGGATCGGAGCCTCCGGTTGAAATTGCTATCCAACCCATCTGCCGCGGCCAGAAATTCCCGATCTCCAGTGTGCATAAAGCATTAAGCAGATCCTAGAAGTGCCCAAGCCTGATCCCTCGCCCGGCACGACGACGACGACGACTCGCCTCTCTTCTGACGACGACGACGACGACTCGCCTCTAACGACGACGACTCGCCTCTCTTCTGCCCGGTGGTCGGGTCGAAGCTGACGACGTGGCAGGCATCGCCTGCATAATATTCCGGATTATCTCTGTCCAGGATGGATCTGTGGTCGATGTGGGATTCGAGGACTGTCTTGGCATGTCTCGTAGCGATCTCCGCCAGCCGCTGGTCGCCCGTCTGAGCCGCGGCATAATACAGCAGATCCATATCGCCCATCGAGTCGATGCTCACCAGGAAATCCTCCTCCCCTGGCATCTCACCGCCGCCCTGGTTTGGGTTAATATCGGCATGCGTATCAACTCCCGTAGCACAACACGACGAGCGGATAGCCCCTACTCGCTCGTCAAACCTCGTGGCCAGCGACCGGGCAGCTGTGACGATCCCCTCGAGAGCCTGCTCGTCATGGAGCAGTTCCCAACGGGGTCGCAAGGAGGGCATGACCATAAACCCCAAGCCGTGGGTGTCTGTACGGTGTACGGTCTCTTTCAGAATCGGGTCAGACCAAGCCTTCGCAAGAGTGACGAGCTGCTCGCGGACTGCGGAAATCTCGGAGGCCGAGTGGCGGGGGAGCGTGGCTTGGGGGTACTTGACCATACGGTCCAACAGGGCATACAGGCTGCCGGGGAAGAACCCGCAGGTCCAGAACGACATATCTCGGTATGCGTAGCGGTTGTCATCGGGTCTGACATTGGTGGTGATGGTGGAGGACTCTGTGGTAGTGGTGGAGGTGGTGGTAGTGTTGGAGGTGTTAGTGGTAATAGTAGAGGAATGGGTAGTAGTAGTGTGGGTGGTAGGAGGGCTAGTACTCGTCTTGGTAGTGGTGGTGTGGATGGGGATGGGTGTCTGGGGGACGTGTTCCGGGTAACGCGTCGGTGGGTTCTACACAGCACCAGTTAGATGTAGAACAAAGAAGAAAAGGGCAAAGATGGGAGGCCTACGTTGTTCTCCAGGCCAGAGATAGCGACACGTAAGATCTTGGCGGTGATGTTCTCAGCGTAGAGATCGTGGAGTCTGTCTCGCAGCGGTCGGTCTGAAGGCATAGGCATGTTGCTAGAGGTACTGTCTGGCTGGCTCAATGCTCTGTGGATTACTATCGAAAAGTTGGTGGTAGGGGAAGAAGAGACCGTGGGCCAAGCGATTGTTTTATATGAAACGACGTCGTGACACTCGACTTGCTTGTTCAGAGTATGTAAATTCACTAGCGGCTTGCCAAGCCTGGCAAGTAGAAGGGGCTTGAGTGAATTTAGGATTTAACTTTCTGCACGCCCATTGACGAGCAAGTTTAGTAACTCAGGCTAGAAGTAACTGTTAATAAGTGAGGTGCGGAAAAGATGAAGAAAGTGATGGTGTTAACATTAATGTTCTGAATTGTGTCCGTTAAGTTCTGTCTATCTGCAGCAACTACTACGGTGAAGCTTATCTATATATTTAATAAAGAATAATAAGCTCTCTTAACGTGAAAGACCCTTTAACCTTCCTTATTCTCATTCACGAAACGTATATTAAGTAGTCTTAAAAGCTCAGCCTATTGTTTTAGTTTTAAACGCGAGAGCGCAGTTCGCACCGCCTGTGGCAGTGCGCGTGGCTGTGGTGGCTAAGCCGTATGTCACACGGTCTGTGCACAGGTACCAAAGTGGGTCTGCGTTCTGCGTCCTGACAATATCGCGATTTGTTTCTTGTGCCCTGATTGGTTGGTGGTGGGTGGGTTTTTTCAGGGTACATAGAGATACAAATCACGGGGTCGCTGGTCTGAGATTCTGAGACTACGCCCCGTACTTTCTAACAGTAACTAACTCCAAAATCTCATCTTGTGGGCACGTGGTCGATCTTCGTGATGTTGCGGACGGGGATCTCCGATTGATGCGGGGAACAATACAGAGGTGATGAATAATTCACTACTGCATGCAGCGAGGTGGGTGCGCCCCAGTTCGGCATAATGTCGATCCTTGCAGTACCTGGAGGTGTAAATGCTGTAGCAGAAGAAGATTATCCCTGTGAGAAGATGTGAATTGGGGTTGTATGGATGAATTGTTGAGGACCCCGCCAAGATCAAGGAAAATACATCCAGGTGAGTTCTTCGTGCCTGCCCTTTCTCTAATTACCACTACACAGACAGCCCTGGGTCGTGACTTCCCATTTTCCACGCCACGGTGCATTCACCTTCGGACCAACAGCAAGACAATTGTAAGGAGCGAGTTCTCGAAGCTGGTGCAAATGCAAAAGGAATACAATTGAACTTTGGTCACATTGCCGTTACCATCATATCGTTGCAGGCACCGGTAAATTAGAAAGAAGTGAAGCTAGTGCCTGAGTTCAGGTTTGGTATAATGTTAAAGATAAGGTACAAGTAAATAGAACCTCTAAGGTCATGCAAAGTACATTATGACAGAGAAAAGGCAGTTCCGGGTATCTTGAACTCTAAGTTTATAGAGGAGACGCTCTTCCTTCCTCGGCAGTCTTCTCGTTGCTAACGCCCTCGTACGAGCCAGAGATATCCTCCTCGCCACCAAGCTCTTCAAGAGTCTTGCGCGCCGTCTCGGGGATCAAGAGCGTCGAGAAGAAACCGAGAAGCATGACGAGCGCAAAGATCTCCATGATGTGGGCGAGCCAGGGAGTGCTCCAGCGGGGGTCGCTCTTGGCCAGAGTGGCATCGGCGCCGATGGTCCGGAGAGGACCAAAGACGACCTGGGCGATAATGGCACCGACCTTGCCCGAGGCGGCCGAGATACCGTGCGAGGTGGAACGGTAGCGGGTGGGGAAGCACTCGCCGGGGACGACGAAGGTGGTCGAGTTGGGGCCGGCGTTGAAGAAGAACTGCGACAGGGTGTAGAGGGCCATGAGGGCACCGCCAGACAGGTTCCAGAAGTCGAAGCCGATGATGCAGAAGAGGAGGGTGAGCATGAAGAAGCCAAAGAGCTGGACGGGCTTGCGGCCGACGGTGTCGATCAAGCAGGCCGACACCCAGTATCCGGGAACAGCACCGGCCAGGACCAGGATCAGGTTGCCGACGGCGGTGTTGTAGTAGATCTTGTAGACATCAGATCCGCCGGACCAGCCAATGGCGTTGAGGATGATGGAGTTGTTCAATCCAAGGCCGTAGAAGGCCACATCCTTGGGACGATGTCAGCAACAAAAACCGGCACTCTCATGGTTGGGTACGCTTACCAAGAAGAACCACGACAGGGCACAGCCGAGGAGGACCTTGAGGTTCTTCCACTGGCGGTAGTGGCGGGCAAAGTCGGACCACGAGGCCTTGGGCACATCGAGCTGAGCCTGGGCCTGAACCTTGGCCTGGACACGGGCAACCTCGTCGATCTTGCTGTCACCCCACTTGCCCGTGCGGTAGGTCTCGACATCACCGACAGCCTTCTGGACATCGCGCTCGACATCGAAAGTGTAACGGGGAGTTTCGGGGATGGTCAGACGGACTGTTTGAAGTCACGTTAGAATAGGGGCTTCTCGGCACTCAGGGGTTGCTATCACTCACAGTACAGAGCGATGCAGCCCGGCACAGCACCGAAACCGACGATGATACGCCACATCTTGTCAACGGACTCAACGCAGGCCGGAGTGGTGGAGCAGACGCTGGTCTTGGAGGCGAGCGAAAGGGAGTCCTTGAAGCCGGCCGTGACGATCAGGAGCAGGATACCGGCCGCGAGCTGACCAATACCCTGCATGGCGAACACGGCGTTCATCATGAAACCACGCCACTTGGTTGTCGCGAACTCAGAGGTAATAATGGCACTAAGGGGGTAGTCGCCTCTGTTGTGTCTTGTCAGTCATCTGTATCCCACCCAATAATACCCCCGGAGGCACCTACCCAATACCGATACCCATGAGAATACGCCAGAAGGTAATCAGGCCGACAACGCTCATGCCGGGCGAGTTCGACGACAGAGCCTGGGCGAGAGTGGTAAAGATGATGATGATCAACTCGACACCGTACATGCGCTTACGGCCGACGACATCCGCAAGAGCACCGAATCCGATCTGTCCAACAACTGTGCCGGCCGAGGTGGCGACCTTGATGGTGGTATCCGAGTCGGCAGGTATAGTGCCGCCGAAGTAGACTATTCCAAGCATAGAAGTGACCAGGCCAATAGCGAAGATATCGTACTAAACACAAGTCAGTCAGACGCCCCCTATTCAGACAACAATGTTAGGGCGGCGTACCGAGTCCGTGAAGAAGCCAATACCGGCGACGACAATGGCACGGATGTGGTACCAGCCGAAAGGAGCCTTGTCGATCTCGGCAAGGGCCAGCCGACGGCGCTCGTTGGGGTCAGCGACATGGGCAAAGTCGTTGCTGGATGATGGCAGTCAGTCCCATGTCTCGGCGATCACCGTGTGGCCCGTGCCAACCTACTTGTAGTTGTGGAAGGCCGCGTTTCCACCCGAGGTCATGTTGTTCTTGACCTCGGTGGCAGTGAGCTCCCTTGCGGGCTGCTCCTGCGTAATGACTCCGGACATGCTGGCGACTGTGCCAAGAGTCCCTCTCTATCGCTGGCTCTTGGTGTTGCTGGATAAGAGTCGATCGCGGTCAGCACAAAAGGAGCGAGTGTGCGTGGCTGAAGACAACAGAGAAAGGACTGGATGTGAGTTTGGGAGCCGTTCCTTATAATACCGTGGTGCAGTCTGCCTGCCAAGGAGAGAATGGATCCCATTCGCAAGCCGCGTTTGGAACGAGACAGAGAAGATTGCGCCAACAACAACCCCCGTCCCTAGTTGATCTTTTTTCGAACTTGCGCACTTGCAGCCCAAGGTTGGTTTGCCTCGACCGGGACTTTAATTGGCTTAGTCTGCCGTGGAGAGCGAGCAAGGGAGGACCCCGACGGAACTTGGCGTGGCGTGCAGCCGGCGCCGGCCCTGATCTGCCAAGGAGCCGCGTCTCCATTGTTCCTGCTTTTTTTTGGCAGCTGCGCTTGCTGCGGCCATGGACCTCGCAGCGAATGATTGCAGGCATCTTCCCACCAAAGCGGCCAGAACGTCTGCTTCTTGGGCCAGTCAGAGTGTGAGATTGATGGCCTCGTGCCTGGCTGCCAAAACGGTCCCCTTACGGTCCTGATGGCAACAGGAACAGCAAGCCACCGACTGCTGCTCCAATATCTCGGTTAGTGCACGACACGACAGGTCTTGTCGAAAAGTCTTGTCGCGTCCAAGAACGCCCGCCAAGTCAGTAGGCTGCGTTTCGATAATGTCAAGCTCTTTCAAGCTCGGTCAAGCTTTGGTAAGGACCACATGCCCAGCCGTGGCACAAGTCGAAGGAAGCTTGTTGAATCTGGGCATTGACTATGGAACAGCGAAAAGGCTATAAGGACGCATTCAGATCGCTATAAGGACCCTGTGGAGATAAAAGTGGATACCTGCCAGAGATGCACCCAATCATGGCACAGATCAGCCACAATCACCCCTGCTCACTCAGATTTAAGATACAAACACACGACGCGTATTAAAAATCAGGCGA
>MU853814.1:188537-215309 GCA_033297225.1 Diplogelasinospora grovesii | reverse complement strand
ACAAGTTCCGGCTGTATTCGTCAACTACTTCCATCAATTCCGGCCCTCCGTGAAGGAATTGGCCTGGAATAGCTTCAAAGATTGATTGGGGTATGCGGACGGTTACACAGGTATGGACATACATACGTTGATCGGGTGAATTGTCAGGCAACCCTGACCCAGAGCGATGATATGAGAAATCGAACCCATTTATAACTCACCGACGGCGCCACGGTGAGCATTAAGCTAGCTTAATCCTTAATGGGTTATATTACATATAGGCTAGGTACCTAGTTGTTCCGATCTTTAAAGATTTATTTCTTAAAGGGAATACTTACTTGAAAGGAGATAATATTGTAAAAAACTGATGAAATTAAGGTAAGGTGGGCATGATATTCCTAGCCCATCGTCATGGGAGACTTGATGTTGGGAACGGGAAATGGAGTAAACGTGTGGCTTATCCTACTGCAATTAAATCAGACCGACTACTTTACTTATAATATTTCTAAGGTGTGCGACTTATCTATATGCACAATACGGCATAGTGTTTAACTTAAGGAATGGTCGATATAACAGTCTATCAATATATATAACAGTTAAGAGGCAGAGACAGAATTGTATATTTTACAGTACCTGAGTTATATACAAGGTGACAGAACCGGTAGGAGGTGCTGATCGTGACAAGGTAGGTTTAGAAGCGGAATGCTAAGCCTTCCAATGAGAAGAGGGGTTGATCCCAGTCGGCGGGACGCACCTGCCCAACAGTTCAGCTTCCCAGTGTTCCTTCCATAAGGCTCCCAGTTCCCAGTCGACACCCCACTTCCATAACTGCCCAAGATCTTGCCTTCTTAATTGTCCTGCACGTTTTAATCCGGATTGCTTTAAGGGCGAGTCGATAGCAGGAAAGCGCAGATTGATACATAATAGTGCCCTGTACAAGATCACCATCTCTCTTGGGGCTACCTGATCAACTTGCACTCCCACTTGTCTTGTAGAAGGCCCAATCTTTCAGTTGCCGACTCAATTTTCCGGACCGGCCCGCCGCGGACTGCACAATACCGTCCACTGCGTCCGCCGACGATTCAGCGGAACATGGTGAGCAATCTGAGTTTAGACGACGCTCGATCCTACCATTTATTATAGTTATACTTACTTTGACGTCCCAGGCATCCACGTCCGGCACCCGCAGATCACTGCTGAGCCCCACCAGAAGCTTTCTCAGCCGGCGCATCCAAAGTCTTAGCGTCCACGGCGCTAATGACGCCGCCCCCGATTCCGATACCTGGGGTCCATATGGACTGACTCTACTCCACCAACCTTCTGAGCCCTTGATCGACTTCATATTCGTTCACGGTCTTGGTGGCGGGTCGAGGAAGACATGGAGCAAGACACCCAGCGCGGCGCACTTCTGGCCGAAAGAGTGGCTGCCGGTGGAGCCATGGTGCAAGAACGTGCGAATACATACATTCGGTTACAACGCAACTTGGAAGGAGAGAGCCGCCAGCGAGTTGAACGTCCATGACTTCGGCCAAGCGTTGTTGACAGACATACGAAATTCCCCATTGCTGAGCGGTGACGACGTTCGTACTCCGATAGTCCTCATCGGCCACAGCATGGGCGGCCAGGTCATCAAGAAGATGCTACTCATGGCGAAGCACGATCCCTCCTGCGCCGGGGTAGCTGCTCGTATACACACCATATTCTTCCTTGCGACTCCTCACAGAGGCTCCAACATGGCCCCGATTCTGAAGAGCATGCTCAGACTCGTCGCCGGAAACGCATCCAAAGCGTACGTCGACAGCCTAGTACCTTCCTCTGAGACCATCCAGACCATCAACGACGAGTTCCGCCATGCTTATCAAGGCATACACATTTGTTCGTTCTTCGAGACGGTACCAACAAGCGTGGGAATCATTGTGGACAAGGGCTCAGCCATTCTCGGGCTTCCTGGGGAGCAGATTTCGCACCTCAACGCGGATCACTCTCAAATGTGCAAATTTGATTCCCCTTCCGACAGCAACTACTGCCGCCTTCGCGATGCCTTTGCTGCTACCATTTCTTCGATCGAGAAAACGACGCTCTCTTCCCAAATGCACAGGCACCGAGACGAGATGCGCGAGCTCCTCCGATATCTCGGTATGAAGGAAAGACCAGGGATTGAGTTTGCTAATGCCATAGACCATCGCACAGAGGGCTCGTGCTCTTGGCTGACGGATAAAGAGTCCTTTCACCAGTGGCTGGATGACCTGGACGGCGGTCCGAAATGCCTCTGGCTACAAGGAGAACCGGCCACGGGGAAGTCAACATTGGCTGGCCACGTCATCCAGTGTCTCGAGGAATGTAATAGAGACTGCTCCTACTTCTTCTTCCAACATATCAACTCGCGTAGATCCACAGTTGCGGAGCTGCTTTGTCACTTGGCATGGCAAATGGCATTATCCAACACCACAGTCCGAGCCGAACTGTTGGACATGTGCGGCTCGGGGGTCACTATCGACAAGAACGACGAGCGTGCCATATGGCGGGCCGTCTTTGCAAACCGGATTCTTCGTGTCGAATATCAGCAACCCCAGTACTGGGTTATTGATGCTCTCGACGAATGCTCGAATCCCGCCTCTCTATTCCCCCTTCTAGCCAAGATTGAGAAACAAGTACACGTGCGGATCTTCGTTACCAGTAGACCTTCACTGGAGTTCGAGAGGGCCTTTTCCCAAGGGCGCATCCCCCGGATAACTGAATCAGTCACACTCGAAGCTTCCTTAGGCGACATCAAACTCTTTCTAGAAGAGCATGCCTCCTTCTTCCTGGCCGACAGCGAATTGGAACGCAAAGAGCTTGTCAACAAGATCCTCGGCATGTCGAACGGCAACTTCCTATGGACGGCGCTGATGGTGAAGAAGATCGAAAACGCAGTGAGCAAAGAGCAGGTGCACGCCATTCTCAATTCGGTCCCGAGGGAGATCGGCGGCCTTTACACCGACATTTTCCGCAACGTCATCGCTGCACAAGACAACATAGACATCGCGAGGGCCATTCTGCGATGGACGCTCTGTACATTACGCCCTCTCTCGGTTGACGAGCTGAAGGAAGCACTGAGACTAGACATTGGAATGAGCCCCTACCAGTTGGAAATGACAGCAGGTCCAATATGCGGACACTTGGTCCGGGTCGACGCCGATTTTCGAGTCCGGGCTGCTCACCAGACGGTGCGAGAGTTCTTGTTCCGCGAGCAAGATGATGTTGACTTTGGAATGAACAAGGAGGAGGAGCACTCACGCATCATGAAGGTCTGCCTGGCATACCTCCGCGGCGACGAGATGAAACCGCCCCGTTTCCGTCGCGCCAATTCTTCAAGTTCACACAAGCAGGCCAAGCGATCGGCATTCTCAAGCTACGCTATCATCCACTTTTCCGATCATCTGTCTTTTACAACAACGTCGGATGTCACACACTTCGTCGCCCTCAATGACTTGGTGATGACAAACTCATTATCATGGATCGACGCCGTGGCGGGAACCGAAGACCTAGCTCCTTTGACAGAAACAGCGAAAAATGTCACGGTATATCTTGAGCGGCGTGCAAAGTACGAGTCTCCCCTAGGGGCTGAAACCCAGAATCTCCTAACGTGGGCAAACGACCTTATCTACCTTGTTGCGCAATTTGGAAAGGCGCTACTTTCCAACCCTGCAGCAATATACCATCCGACCCCACGCTTGCAGTTTGTACGTTGTAGGGCTCTGTCAGGAGGAATGGGACGAGAAGCTATGCTGCATTGCCAGTCCTGAAGGCAGACACATCAGTGCGTTTGCTTGCCAGGACGACAAATTCGCTCTTGCGACATGGGAAGGCAAAATTTACATCTACCACGAGGCGACATTTCAGGAGATAGCTCAGCTCACACACGGTGACCCAGTCAATCGTCTCCGATTCGCCACCGTCAATGACTATCTCGTGTCTGCAAGCCGTGGGAAGCTGTGTTTCTGGAATACCACTACTGCCGAGCTTTTATGGTCCATTGACATACCACATATGACCCTAGCATTTGCATTCGGCGAAGATAGCAAAACACTGCATGTTGCTACTGCGGCCAACTACGCAATCGAGGTCGATGTCCTCCTCGGGCGGGAAGTTGATAGATTCAGCTTCTGCGATGGGGATGAGGACGAGAAGCGAGAATATCGAGACCGATGGCCCCTGGTTCGTGTTGATTTTCACATCGGACTAGGTTTGTTAGGTGTAGCCTCTGACCCAACGTCGGTGAGCTTCTGGGATTTGGAAGAGCATGGATTTGTCGCGCAATTCTACCCCTCCAGGCTTACTGACCCAGAACCCGACCCCGAACCCATGATCTGCGCCTTCATTTTCAATCCCAATCCAGAAATCAACCTTGCGGCGGTGAGCGTCGAGGGTGGCATCACCTATGTCTTTGACCCAGAGACGGGAACGACGCAAGCTACGGCTGTGACAGGTGGTTACATGCTTGCGGCTTCACCGGATGGAACAATACTAGCAGCAAGAACCAAAAAGGGGGTTGTTCGTCTATATGACTTCCAGACGCTGAAGCTGCTGCATCAAGTCTTCACTCATGATGAGGATGTCCTCTCCCTGGCCATGATTGTGTTCAACAGCGGCAGCTCCCGCTTCTTCGAAATCAGTGCCTACTATTTCAATGTATGGGAGCCGTCCGCCTTGGTTCGGCGAAGTAATTCGGGGGACGATTCGAGCGTCGACGTCAGTCACGAAGCCGCTACGCCTCCCGAGCTCATCAGGCCTCGTACGTACGATGATGAGAGAGATATCTGGGCCGTGGCGGCTCATCACGACAATGACTTCATCTTCTGTGGGCGCAGGGACGGATCTGTTGCAGCGTACGCGACGGCATCTGGCAAGGTTGCTCAGGAGATGTACACTCATGGTCAACACACTCATGGTCGACACGTTGCTGTTAGACTGTTGGAGTGGAACCAGGCTCGAAACTTACTCGTGACCGTCGATGCATCCGGCCGCATTACCGTGAGGGAAGTGTCGATGGCGAGCCCGGGGCCATTCAAGATCAGCGAGCCCATTCTAGACGAGAGCCTTGACTGCTCCGTCTATCAAATCCTAATAAGTTCGGATGGCAAAGGCCTCCTTGTCTCAACGCAGGATTCTGATGTTCTTTGGGAACTTACGACGTCAACCAAAACAGCAAGCTGTTCGCACTTGAGGTCATGGGAGTTGCCGCGGAGATGGGCAAGCCACCCCGACATGAACCTGTTGCTCCTCTTTGAAAAGGGTGGCATGAAGACCTATAGTTGGGCTACGCTAGAGTTGCTGTCAGAAGTTGACTCACTCGGTCTACCGGGGCGGCTACAGTCGATCAGCGCCATACTCCCCCCTCATTCCAGTACACTCTACCTCCTCACCTGGGACTTTGCGCCAGCCGACCGTTATTTCCGTTTTTAGTCTTTACCGGCCGAATTCATCTCCGCGCATGCTCAAAGTTCACCCGTTTTGACATTGCACGATGGCATTTCAAAGGAGCTCGAGGCTGTTGTTGGCACGTATAAATCGCGGCTTGTCTACTTGTAGCACGGAGGATGGTTCTGCTCGGTTAATCTGAACACCATAGCCGAGGATAAGTTTTATCTAAGGCACTGCTTCGTCCCCTTTCACTGGGATGGACTCTCTGGCGCTATGAAGGTCACTCCAAAGGGGAGCGTCGTTATCGCAGTCAAGGACGAGATTGCTGTATTCCACAGCGGCCTCGATTTCGGGGAGAAGGTACCGTGGTGATACTAAGGGCATTTCATTTTTTTACCTGACGCTGTGAAAATTTACCATCGCTACGTGATAGTTTTCGTTTGCTTTATGTTTGGATAAAGGGGGAAAAGCCGGTGTTTTTATATAGGTACGCAGGTACTGTTTGTGGCGTGGGATAATGAGTAATGACGGACGACCTTTACATGACCATTACAGATTAGGTATAGCGATAGTATCTTTTACTCTTTTTTTTTTGTCTCCACAAAATCGTTAATTATCTTTCGCGTAAAAGGTAAGGTGCTGGTCACTAGGTAATTAGGGCTTGCGATGAACATGACGTTGTAAAATGTAAGGGACAGGTACTTATATTTACGTTTTTTGTTTCCATTTTGACGTGGTGAGTGAACGTGTCCTTCCGTACGTACCTATATGTCTGCAGCAGCAGCAGCAACGCTGGAACAGTTTTTATGTATGACCCTTGAACAGAGTTTTCTCCGCTCATGGCACAAAAGGGTTTTGAACGTATGATGCGTTCTGAATATATGAACCGCCATGGGGAAAAAATGAATCACCTCACCTGGCATTATATCGTGTTGGAAGTCACATGAACCCCCCCCCCCGACCCCCCTCCCATTTAAAGTTTATATGAATTTTTTCGCAAAACACACACACATACTGACGATATTATATATCTTTTTCACATCCTCCAAAACCTAGCGACAACAATCCCCAGTAGTATCACGCAAACCACGATAATGATGCCGCCCAGTCTGACAAACGCAGCCTCGACCCAGCGTTTATTGCACTGCTCCTCCCTGGCCTTCCACCCTCCGCCGCCGCCGCCAGCCGCGTTCGCGTGCGGAAACTCTGTCGCGTCCGGCGGCACCGGCTTGCCGAGGAACTCGCAGAGGGGCGCCCAGCCGTCCTCGATATACCACTCGAGCAGCCTGTCTTTTGGAGTGACGAGCCCGCGGATCATGTCGCAGTGCTCGCGGGCGACCCAGCGGGCGTTGCGGCGGATGGCCCGGTTCATGTCGCCGTCGGGCGCGCGGAACAGCAGCGGCCAGAGGAACCGCTCGTAGACGTGCCAGGCCCAGAAGCACTCCCTGTCGAGGAAGCTGGCCAGCCAGAAGCCCCACGACTCGTTGGCGTGCACCAGCGTGTTGATGACGCTCCGGTGCCAGGCGTCGACGTCGCGGCGCATGTTGAGGACCACCTTCGCGTCCGGGTACGCGGCGATCAGCTCGGCTGCGAAGCAGCTGGCTGCGGCATCGGTGACGGCCACGGCGTGGCCTAGGAGTTCATCGAAGTCTGCCGTGGTGATTGTGGGGTGGGGGTGGGGGTTGGGGTCGGGGTTGGGGTTGTTGTGGTGACGGTCGCTAGGGCTCCCTCCGCCATACCACTTCTTCCGCGCCAGCCGCACCCACCCCGGCGAGTGGCACTCGTCGTCCCGGTCGTACACAATGTCCCACCCGTGGTACGTGTAGTCGTACCCCAGCATCATCAGCGCCTGCTGCAGGGACTCGGTGCCGCTGCGCGGGAGACCCACGCAGATCACCTCCATCGGTCGCGTGCGTTGTCTGGGGGGTGGGGGGTTGGGCATCCGGTAGGCCCACTCGAGGAAACGCCAGAACCAGCTGTCGAGGCTGATGTGTATTGCATTCGTCGGGAGTGGGAATGGCAATGATATGGAGGAAGAAGGGGTGATGCTGATTTTCTTCCTGGAGGAGGAGGAGGAGGGGACCTGCTGCGGTCGTGGTGCTGCTGCTGCTGCGTGTCCATTGCTTTGTCCATTGCTTTTGATGCTCATCTCTCCAAGTGGCAAGTGCACGGTACGTAGGTTTGTGAGTAAGTAAGGTACCTAGGTAGGGGTTTAGCGATGATGATGGTGATGCAAGACGGTGAAGATATTCCCTGGTATGAGGTGATCCGGATCCAGGAGCCTCATGTATGTATATATATATATACGTGTAACGTCCCCCATTCCCGGGCACTTTTTGTAAGCCCCGAGTTCTTCTTCTTTTTCTATTTTCCCATCTTGGCTGTTATCACTTTCCCCTGGGTTGGCCCCATGCCGTCGTATCCGTTAAGTTGCCTGCGCCCATTTTCATAGTATTAGTAAACAGCGAGCCCGGGTTTTGATTGCTTCTTTCGGCGTTTGTCCCATGGAAATCACTACAAAAGCCAGCATAACGCGCGTCCCGGATGACATTCTTGGTTACGGATTCTGTTATACAACCCCTGACTTATAAGACAACGGTGGTTTTCTGCGTAGTATAAATGAGCCGCCAAGCCCCGGATCATTTCAGAACAACTTATTGCCATGAAAGCCAACTTGGTTGCTCCGGATTGTGACAACGGAAGCGGCCGGCTAATTGATTCCTCCTGCCTACCCCACGGGTTCCCCACGGGGAAAAGCGACCGGAACTTCTCCAGAAGATGTATATCCCATAGACCCTCTCTTGAACCCTAACTGCCGTTCGTCAATCGGTCCCGCTCTGGGGCTCCCGTTCCAAGAGTTGGTTTCATGGGGCAGGTGAGTGCAAAAGGGACGGAGTAGACATGGAGCCACTTCGTACGAGTTCGTCCAATCTTCCGTAATCCGAGCCGCGATTCGAATTGCGGCTAGCAGCCACTGCGCATCAAGCAATTTATTTGCATATTGGGTGACGTATCGCTCACCGGCGACCTGGCTCGGCGCCGCTCGGGAACAGAATATGGCAATTCTGTCAAATTGCCATAGTTCCTGCATGTCCTCTTATAGGCTTTTTCGTCTCGTAACTGGCGCAACGAACTGAGTGATGGACGTGCTCACGATAAGAAAGATTGTCAAGTCGCACAAAGTCGGGCACTGGGATATTGGGATGGATGTCAGGGTCGAGTCCGAGTCATCCCACATCCCTTTTAACCACCAACATACCCACCCACATCCGATTTCAAGATACACCCCACACATCGAAGGTATCGCTTCGGGCGCCGCGCCGGAGATTCGGCATTCTTGCATATGCGCTGCGGAACGGAACATGCATCGGAGGTTTTTCTGTCTGGCAGGCCAAGACAACTCCACATGAGTCATGAAAATGAAATGTTACATTTCCTCTGCTGCTGCTAGTTCTTCTGTTGTTGCTTCAAATTATCGATGTACTCCTTGACAATCCCCTCCGCTGTTTTGTCCACGGCCAGGCCCAGTTTCATCTGAGTGGTGAGATCAAAGTCATTCGCCCAGCTTCGCAGGATGCGCTCCAGCTGGGGATCTGTCTCCTCCTTTAGGAGGGCGAGTTTGTCCTCACCACCATGCTTGGCCAGCGCATCCATCAGCTCCTGAATCGACACTGAGATTCCCGGGATGTTGATGTGACGAATGTGCGGCGGCAGCGCGTCGGAATCCATGCGCAGGACGCGCATCAAGTTCTCAGCGAGCGTGCTCGGGCTTGACAGGAATGAACGGAAAGAGCGATCCTCGAGCGGGATGACGCACTGCTGCCCGTTCATCGGCTCACGAATGATGCCTGACAGGAACGAAGATGCTGCCTGAGTGGGCTTCCCAGGACGGACCGAGATTGTCGGGAACCGTAGGCAGAAGGCGTCGATGAACCCTCTCCGATGGAGCTCATTGATGTAAATCTCGGTCATGAGCTTGTGCGCGCCATAGGTGCCCTGCGGCGTTGGCGTCACGGCGTCGGTGACCACGGCAGGAAGGGGCTGGCCGTAGACGGCTTGCGAGCTGGCGTAAATCACGCGCACACCGGGCTGGACCCGTCGGAGGTGGTCCAACATGCCGCGCACACTGTCTACGTTGACCCGGAGGGACAGCTCATGGTTGGCCTCGGAACCGGCTGACATGATGCCGTGAAAGATAAAGACGGCGCCGAGCTTCGTACTATGATGATCCGAAGCATCGGAGACAAGCGCCGAGACAAAGGATGCATCGCCAATGTCGCCTTGCATGCACTTCGCGTGCTCGGGATACTGCACGCCTGGCGGTACGATGGGCTCCACGATGTCTGTCAACCATACACGGTATTGTGGCTCATTGAGAAGTCGCGAAGCCAACAGCGGTCCTATAAGCCCGCCGGCGCCCGTGATTATGATGTTGGTGCATTGTGACGCCATGATGTCGTAACGTCAACTCTCCGCAAAGAACCACTGAATGAACCGTACCTCAAAGATGCAGAAATTGACTGAAGTGAATTAAACGTGTTTGGCATTCCTTTGAGGCCATACCAGAATGCGGGGTGACGTGCTGGCATCGGGGTGTATTCGAGCGAACTAGCTGTCAGGTGGGTCCGATGTCTGGCATATCTCCGTCTCCTCTTCCCAATCATGCACTTTAACCCGGAGAAGGGGGAGATGGCTTGAGAATTTTTAACGGCAAAAGTGGTCATAACGCTGTATTGTGCTATGAGAAAGATTGCCGGAGAGCGGACGCAAAACGAGACTGGGCAAGAGACGGGAAATACGCAGAGAAGTGCAAAAACCTAGTGCAGCTGCGTTTCGCAACAGAAAAGGAAGAAAGTGATGATATTGATATTGTTTAGTTAACGAGGAAGGCCCCGCCAAGATGCTCATTTGGGTGATTTCTAAGGAGGTACAGTGCAGTCGCTCCTTCTAATGTTTCAACGCCACAGTTTGGTGTGAAGATAACAATCAGAAATACTTTTACTGCCATATCCGTGCGCAGCAGCTTGTCGGGCTGGAGTTGTGAGTTCGAATCTAACCGCGACCGATCTTCCTTTCAAAGTCTCTCCGTATATTTAGGGTTACGGTATGAATCATTGCACGGTGACCGGTATCTGAGTGAAGCTCTCGAGGGATTTCGATCAATTTGACATGGTAGGAGACTCCAGCGGCTACGGCGCAATGAAACAAGTCCCAGTCCGGCTGTGAATCAACTGCTCAAACGGCTCCGGCAGGATGAGAGCGTGGTGCACGTTCTCCAGCAGCATCAGCACCATGAGTAGAGCGACCCACCTCGCCCTCGTCTCGCCCAGATAACCCCACCACTCATCCACCACTTGGTTCTTCCCGTCCCTGTCCCACGAGATCTCGTCGGCGTCGGAGTAGGTCCCTGACTTCTCCAGCAGCGTCACGGCGTCTTCAATCTCCACGAAGTCGAGCTCATCTTGCAAGAATGTCGGCCTGCTGACGTGCGCGACAACCTCGTCCATCAACCCTCGCGTCTTCCAGTGAAGACCCTGTCTCTCTTGCCTGATCAGGCCGCCGTAGTCCACGCTTCCAGTCATTTCTACGAGGAGGACTTTGATGGGTATCTCGGACTCGGCCAGATCGGTGGCGTCAGCATGGTCCCATAGGAAATGGCAGACCTTGAGAAGCGAGCGGATCCTGTCCTGCGCCCACTGAAGCTGGGAGGGGAACAGGCACCGGTGTTTGATGGGGATCGTGGCGAATGCGAGAGCCTGCGGCATCTTGACGGTATCCCAAGCCTCGGCGTTGCTTGAGTAAATCCTCTTTTCGCAGAGCGTATCAGGGGGGAGGCCAGGACCCCCACCGCACATGGCCTGCGCCAGCCCTTGGCTGGGAATGGGCGTTTCATCACCACCCATGAAGACGGTGTTTGGGCGGATCGACATCTGGACGACAGGTACGGTTCGATGAGAGGCGGGGACGCTGATCCAGAGGTCGCTAACGTGGATGGCTGTGTCGGTGTTCGGCTCATTGGTGGACTCTCTCTCCAAAGGGTTGAAACTCGCACATAATCGCCATATGTCCGTAACAGGAATCTCAGGTGCGAACCCACTGCAGAAATCAGTCGAAAGCCAGGTCGCGTCTTGGACTGCGATTGTCGCACGACGAGGATCGTCTTCCGGTCGACAAGTATCATTGTCTCCTTCCACGTCATTATATCGTTGCAGCACAAGCCACCAAGTTGGTGCCCTTTCATCTGGGGTCATCGTTGTCGCTAGTCCAGGCATCGGAGTATATGATGATATGTGGGAGTCTGCGTTTGTGAAAAGCCTCTTGGGCAAGGACAAGGTTCCGGCAGAGTGGGCATGGCGATGCCTTGCGCCAATCTTCGTGTGCCAAGGGCTCGATCGAAAGCCGAGATATGCAGAGTGCTTTTCAATATAATGCATCTTTTCAGAGTTTAATGGTGCAAGAACCGGTACAGGTTCTGGCTTTTCTTCAAAGAAATCATCAGGGTCTGCATTTCATCTTCGCTGCTCCTACGATCAAGAACTGTTGGCTGACTCACCATTACCGCATACTAACGCCCTGAACATCTTGAGCTGTTTTGTGCCGTCCTGGTCGTCTTCCTCCATGTACACTTGTGTCGCCGAGGCAATTTCCTTAATTTTTTCGTGCTCCGCCATGCCGACATTCTCCAATCCGTGCGCAACCTGGAAACGGAAGAGCCTTTGGGGTTCGGCAACCAGCTCTGGGTGGCTCTTGGAGAACCTCGCGGCCGTCTTGTCTGTCTCGGTCGCGATGTCCACCAGAGTCTTGCGCAGCTGGTTCAAGTTGGCGCCCCAATTCTTCAGCTCTGCCCTCCCGGTGCCGATGGAGACCACACACTGGAAATCGCGGGCTGGGTTTTGCCAGCAGCCTGTGGCCTCGTCGTAGAGAACCTCGACGGGGTTGTTGTACCCGCCACCGCCATCGACGAAAGTCTGCTCAAACTCTCCGATCGTGATCGGGTCGAAGAACAAGGTGGCCGCAGACGTGGCCCGAGCGGCCTGCCAAATTTCTGGCTTTAAATCTGCCTTGCCTTCTAGAGTGTAATTTCTGAAACAGATCAAGCTCCGCTTCTCGCCGCGCAACGCACACACAAAGCTGCATGGAATGTCAGATATAGCCTAGAATGCTTTGGTCCAGGATCCCGTGGGCAGATGGGCACGTACCTGCGGCACACAGGGTTTTCCTCCAGCATCAGAGCCTTTTCTTGGTCGTTCGCCAGCTTCAACCTGTCTTGGACGATCTTTTTGATCTCCCGCTCCAAGGCCTCTGTGTCACAGTACCCTTTCAGTTTGGTAGCGTTGAAGAAGCTTGCGATCTTGTTGAGCCGATGTTTCGGTGCGAATACTGTCTTCGAGAGACCCAGGTAGGCTTCCTTGGCTTCTTGGACAGTCATATGTAGCCGACCTAGCATGATGGCGATGAGGCTGTGGCATTCCGAATCAGCGGTGATTGGAAATCACGACGAGAAAGGTCTACCTACCCTCCAGTGCTTGTTCCGCCAATCATATGGAAGAATTCGCATGGTTTCGGCGGGTTGTTTGGGTCGTCGGCGACGGCTTTCATGAGGTACTCGAGAATGACGAGACTTGCAAGCCCGCGCACACCTCCGCCATCTGGGATGGCACATTGTCAGCCGATGCCTTTTTCGACGGGCAAACTCATTAGCTGGTCGATCTCACCAAGGCTGAGTACACGAAGACCTCGCGATGAATCAGGAGCGGCCATTGTTGGAGGACTTTGCAATGATATCTGTGATTTTCAGCTACTCCAAGTTCTCGCTTAGTCGCTTTAAATCGTGAGTGTTCAAAATACCGCGGCAACGGCGTCTTGGCATACTTCATGCGAAATGGCCTGATCTGCACGTGCATGCACGTCTCAATCTGTGCGGCTGAAAGTGCCTGCATATCAGCCGCACCCACCTTTGGACTTGACGAGACCGATCTGAAGCCTTGCCAATTCGATCTGCTTCTATCCATCAGCGGAGAGGCGACGAGTTGACAACTGCTTGCAATGAACCCAAGCAATTTAACGGTGACGGTGCAGACGCCCAAGGGCTCTGTCCAGATCGATATTGCTCCGACCGACACCATTCTGAAACTGAAGAGAGAAATAGCGGTCAAAGGTATTTAACAAGTTTCTCTGACAACACAGTGCTCGTTTAACATAGGACTGACCCCATAGACGAGATTCCTGTCAGCCAGCAACGGATCGTGCTGTCCGGAGAGTCCCGGAACGACCGGGATGTGATTCAGGATCTCTTGAACGACACAGAAGGGGTAGTTTTCCAATGTTTCGACCTCGGAACTCGTAGCCTGACCCCAACAACAACTGCTTCGGTGGACCAGCGGCGGTGGCTGAGGCTTTGGATTCATGTACGTCATCTCTACATCACATACACCGAGTCCCAACACGCTGCGGCGTATATTTACAGGAAGGAGCGAATGACCTGTTCCTTTTCTTGTGCTGTAATAACGCTAACAGATTAAAGTATGTCGAAGACTCCAGCACGACCTCATTTGCCCTGGATTTGTCGGACAGGGATCTGGTTTACCATGTCAAAAACAAGATCAAATACCAACTGGGAATGTCGCTGCAAAACCAGCAGCTCATGATAGGGGATGTAGACCTGCATAGCGGTCGTCGGCTCTCCTTTTACTCCGGCATCATGGCTGCCAGAAGCGACGGGACAATCCCCATCGAACTTATCAACAAAGGACCGAAGTTGAGCGCGCTGGGAGAGCACAAGTTTATCCAGATTTTTGTGAGAACTCTGACCGGGTTAGCAAAACGGCCCCCAGAAGGTCCCAGGAAGATGCTAAATCAAGGTGACAGGAAAACAATTACGATAGACGACGTTAATTTAAGAGATCAGGTCTGGAGACTGAAGGAGTCGATACAGAACAAGGAGGGCATCCCCGCCAACCAGCAGAGACTGATCTTCGCAGGCAAGCAGCTAGAAGATGGCCGGACGCTTCGCGACTATAACCTCTCTTCTGGCTCCACACTGCACCTGGTCCTCCGGCTCAAAGGGGGCCAGCAAGACAATCCAAAAGTTGTACCTAGATAGAGCCGCATGCATGTGCGACCCACGAGGCAGGTTCCATATCTTGGTAACACTAACATCCAGAAGCAGGGCTCGTTGGAGAGTCTCATGTTACACCACGTTATTGGGACCAGATTCGGAGCATATCACCACCACCAGTGGAGACGCTCCACTGATATCGAGCCTCACAAGGATCAATTTACAATCCCGGCGTATCATGTGCACACGTAGCATCACATATCGCCGTGGGTAACCTCACCGACAACCTGAGAATACACAGTATAAGGTACCTCCTCCATCGGCAGCTTACCTAAGCTACGGGGTTGACACGCTAAAGAATTGAAAGTTTATCTGAGTGGTGGTCGTTGTAAGCCGCCATCTCAGTATGGAACTCTCCGAATGTTGACTCGCTTGTGCACTGGGGGGCTCTCCGCACTGCAGTTGAAGCAGGCAGATGTCCGATGCTAGTTATCCCTTTACCAATGTTTTGATACGACCAGTCAAATATTGGAGGTAGGTCTCGTATCGCCAGTCATGAGAAAAGTGACAAGCCAAGTTCGGCTAAGAAGTTCCCACGAAACGTTACATGCACGCACTGGGGACGGTTGGGGCCACTGAACAAGCTCTTGTGTGGGGAAGTGGCCGCCTGCTTCCAATTGGGCAGAGCACAATCCCAGCTCTCGTCTCCTTCCTGAAGCAGGGACCGCCCGAACAAATCCCATTTTGTGTCCAATGGCCACGCATCTTTTCTTTTCTTCTCCTCCTCCGCAGACTCTCCAACCCTCGTCGTGTCCGGGGCTCCGTCGCGCGTGAACTTTAGCTCAATCGAAGAAAATGCCAGTCAGCAGCCAATCAGTAAAGCTGTATGCATTGTTCTATTCGGTCCGGTATCGATGATCGAGCTAGTCCGCAGGTTGTCGGCAATCCTCCGCCCTACCATCAAATCTCTTGCTCAGTGCAATGCGGAGATTTCCTCCCCCAGGTCTCACAGGTCTCGCGACGCGACGGGACAGGACAGGACACCTCCAAATACCGTACCGCACCGTGCCGCGTGATCCTTCCCGCGTTTTGCTTTGCCGCAATTTCACAGCATACTTACTGCAGTCACGACAGCGGAAAGGAATAAAGGTTCTTAACCTGCAAATTTATACCGAATCCATGGGAGCGCTGTCAGATCCGCGGTGAACGCAGCCGGCTACAGCGGTGAATCTAGCAATTTCTCACGCGTCACGACATGGTGACACGGCATGCATCTTACCTAAGCTATGTACGTACTTGATGCCCGTCTGCAACCGCATTCTTGGCCCCCGTCAAGACTTGTTGAAGATGGAAGCTCTAGGCTAGGCTTCGGCCAAGACAGAAGACGTCCGGCGGCCCGGCTGCAAGCTTTGCTGCAAGTGTAGGGTCTTCTGAGCTGTGCTGTCACGTACCATAGCTTAACCACACAAGTGTGTCTTGGCTTGGGGTAGGTAGGTCGCAAGCGCACTACCACACACACACCTCACCCAGCACAGATTGCTATGCTACCTTTACTAGTTACTCCGTATTCTGCATTTGCTGCCATTCGACGAGAACAACTGCTCCCATGGTCGTAGTTGTGGTATGATTTACTAGTACTACCAAATCCTGTAATTGACACACATCTTCCACGTACCTGTCGTGTGGGATTTTAAGGTTCCAGTCAGTCCAACATTTCTGCCTACCGGTACTACCTTAGCCTGGGCACATCCCTGATCAATAAGTTAACGTTAGTCGTACGGGGATCATATCACAATCCTGGGTGTTTATTTCCATAAGTCCCCTTAGAAATACCATCCAGGCCCACCTCGACTGATCGATCGCCCTGCGAGGTTTTAGTCTCTTTCTTTCACTCCATTCGTCCTTTTTTTTCTTTTCCTTTTCTACCCCCCTGACGGCTGGGTGTTCCGGATCGCCAACTCTGCATCTACCCACGAGGAGTCCTGCCCCACCCACCCCGTCTCAACACCATGGCGGACGAAAAGCATTCGCCCGAGGCCACAACGGACCCGGCGGCGTCGGAACTGCACTCCGACTCCCGTGTGCAGCGGCAGCGGCCGGCGGGATGGATGTACAAGGGCTTCAACCTCGGCGCCGGGGAGGTGTGGTACGCCTCGCCAATCGTCCAATTAGTCATGGTCGCCATGGTGTGCTTCCTGTGCCCGGGGATGTTTAATGCGTTGAGCGGTTTGGGCGCCGGTGGGCAGGTCGACGCCACGGCCCAGGACAACGCGAGCACCGCGCTCTACAGCACCTTTGCCGTGGTGGCCTTCTTCAGCGGGACGATCGCCAACAAGCTCGGCGTCAAGCTCACCCTCTCGTTCGGCGGCCTGGGGTACTGCATCTATGCGGCCAGCTTCCTCTGCTACAACCACACGGCCAACGACGGCTTCGTCGTCTTCGCCGGCGCCTTCCTGGGCGTCTGCGCGGGGCTTCTCTGGACCGCGCAGGGCACGATCATGATGTCGTATCCGTCCGAGGGCAAGAAGGGCCGGTACATCTCGCTGTTCTGGGTCATCTTCAACATGGGCGCCGTCATCGGGTCTCTCATCCCGCTGGGCCAGAACATCAACGCGCAGTCCGTCGGGCCGGTGACGGACGGTACGTATGTCGGGTTTATCGTGCTGATGTTCTGCGGCGCCGTCCTGGCGCTGTTCCTGTGCGACGCGGGCAGGGTGCGGCGGGAGGACGGGTCCCACGTCATCCTGATGAAGAACCCCAGCTGGGCGACCGAGATCAGGGGGCTCGTGGAGACGCTGACCAGCTCGCCGTGGGTGGTACTCCTGTTTCCCATGTTCTTCGCCAGCAATACCTTCTACACCTACCAGGCCAACGACATGAACAGCGCGCACTTCAACACGCGCACGCGGGCGTTGAACAACACGCTGTACTGGAGCAGCCAGATCTTCGGCGCCATCCTTTTCGGCTACGCGTTGGACGGGTTCGGCGTGGCCAACTTGAGGAGATCGGTGCGCGCCAAGGCCAGCTTCGTGGTTCTTTTCGTGCTCACGTTTGTGATCTGGGGCGGCGGCTATGCGTGGCAGTCCAAGCAGGCCCTCAGGGAGGTGGTCGAGGCGAAGCCGAGCACGTACACGCCGATCGACTGGACCGACGGGGGAGACAAGTACATTGGGCCCATGTTCCTGTTTATGTTTTACGGGTTTTTCGACGCCGCGTGGCAGACTTGCATCTACTGGTAAGCCCCCCCTTCCCCCCAACTTATTAGGTGTGTGTGTTGCTCGCTTCGCTCGAATGCTAACAGGTGTCATGTGTGTGTGTGTGTGTGTGCAGGTACATGGGCGCACTCTCAAACTCGGGCCGCAAGGCAGCCAACCTCGCGGGCTTCTACAAGGGCATCCAGTCCGCTGGTGCCGCTGTGTTCTGGCGTCTGGACGCGCTCAAGAAGCCGTATGACACCATGTTTGGTGGCACTGTAAGTCACCCGTACGAATGATGGAAAGGGGAGAGTTTTGCTGACGATATTTTTTCTGTAGTGGGGTCTCTTGGGAGCAGCACTGGTCTTCGCTGCCCCCGTCATCTGGCTCAAGATCAAGGACACCGTCACCGTCGAGGAGGATCTCAAGTTTAGCGATGAGACCGTTGAGGATGTCATTCCTACGGCTAATAACAAGGAGGAGGCTGTTTAAGCTTCCATTATGTAGTTTTGGGGGTGTTAGGCTTAGGCATGGCTTTGGACGATGTTGGAGACGAACAACGATGATGATATTGATGGGTCAGGGATAGTGAGAGAGAGCGAATAATACCCAGGGCAGTGTGTGTGTATGCAAGTTGGATTACAGGTCTGCCATGACTTAATTTATATGATACCTGACCTACATTACCTAGTTTCTTATCTTTATAGGCTTCTTGATCAGAAATTGGCAAGTCGATTTTGAAAGAGAAAGAAAGGAGGAGTCGTGTTCCTAGAGTGTGAGGTGAAGTGCTTGCAACATCGGGGGACATCTCATTATGGATTGCATGTCTGAGTTTTTTTTTTTGCGCTCACTGTACATTTCTTTTGGCACGGTTAGTAACTTCTCTTTGTTATAAAAACTGCAGTACCACAGTTGGCTTTTCTTTTTTTTTCTTCTTCTTCTTCTTTGCGCCGCTTGCCAGGACTTTGCTAAAAGTGAAAAGACTTCAATTTGAAGTTTGACCTTGACTGTGTTTGTTCGACTTGGTGTAACCTAGTGTTTTTTTTTTTTTTTTTTTTTGTCCCATTGCTTCACGGGCCACAGGTGTGTGTGTGTGTGACAGCCGTTGAGAACTTCACCAAGTTCTTCTCCGCACTGTTAACACAGAGAGCAGAGCACCAGTGAAAACATTATTGATGAATGTGCAAACGCTTTTTGCAAATACGGATCAACTGACTGTCCCATGGCATCATCATGTGAACCCATGAAACCGTGTGTCGTACGACGTTGCGCCTCCCTCTCTTTAATCATCATTTTGCATGCATTTTCTCTTGCAAAAATGTTTTCCATCTTACCACCACTTTTAACCAAGAAAGACATATTGTATTGTCGGGAGGAGGCACGCAGTAATGTATTGAAGCGCTGTGTTATGTAAGTTTCGGACTGCAATGCGAATACAATATATAAACCATCATTCTTGGCAAACTCATTTTACTACTCTTCTCTTGCGAGTTGCACAACCAGCAGGGCAGCAGGTCGGTGTGCATCTTCGCGGATCACGACCGCGGACTACTACTACTCTTCTAGTGCAGCATTCCCAAAGTCAACATACATACTAATTAATACTCCTCGGGTCCGAAGTCCATTCCCACACGATAATACTTCACTAATTACCTAACTGTTAATAACAACACTTACGAAAGTAGTAAGTCGGATCAACCTCAAGTTGTCGTCGACGTTGTGTTGTGTACTAACATAAGGTCTTACTATTATGAAAGGAGGGAGAGGATGTGTTACCAAGTAATAACAGTCTACCTCTACACGTGCGGGCACCACCGGGATTTCGAAGACGACCCTCTGATCTGCAACTGCCCCATGCGCCGGATCAAGGAGACGGCCGTCTTTGTCCACAACCGCAGCGAATGTCCCGGATGCTGTCGTCATCATCATCATGATCGGGGCAGGACCCGGTACCGATATTACCATGATGACGACGACCAGGACGACCGCTACTACTACTCCTCCTCCCGCCACCGCCATCATCATCACTCTACACCGAGCACCCCCCGTTACTACGAAGAGTGCTCGTACTCTGAGCGGCGTCACCACGGGCGCAAGAGGACCAGGAGTCGGTATTAGAGCGGTGTGATATGACCCAGAAGTACAAGTTGAGGACGCTGGGGTGGCTGGGGGGTTGTTTGTTTACTGGGATTTCCAACCACCCCTGATGAGATGTCGATTCTCTCCTCCAGCAATAATTAAGGTGGATGGTTTAGGTTGGAACAAGAGAGGGCGCAGCAGTTGGGTTTATGGATATCGCAAGGGGGGCATCATGGATACATACGGTTGAAGCGGTCTGGCTTCTTTTTTTTGGGGGGGGGGGCATTTATTATCCTATCCTCTTGGATCTCGTTCGTTAGTTAGTCTCTTTCCCCTTTTGCATACATACATACACTCTCGTTTTGCACCTCTCTCTCTCTCTCTCTTGCACGTGCAAATTGGAAGGTTCTTTCTTCAGATAAGGTTGCTTTGAGAACAACAGATATTTCGATCAAGTCATTTGCCATATACCAGTTGCGATTCTGTTTCATGTCGATGCAGTAGTGCGCCGTTCGACTGATGTTCGCTGGACCTGGCCTGCCAAATAACATCATCTTGAGCGGGAAAATATTAACCTGCAAGTGGACTCAAAGGAATCATAGGTAGGTACCTCTAATAGTACATAATTATAAAGGCGGAAACGGACAAAAGAAAGAGAATCTATCAAACCAAAAAAACGACGTCCAAAAGAAAGTCTAGGTTACCCCCAGCCATGTATGTATATCTATTGCAAGAAAACTTGAAGTAATATCCTCCTAAAAAAAGAGCGAACTTTTATGACCCCCCCCTTTCTCTTCCAAGCACCAACCGCCAGAAACGAAAACCATCTTTGCATAAGCTACCCTAACAATGTTTGAATGGTTGTTTGTCGTTCTTCAAGATGAAATGTGCAAAGCCCGGTATGTAATGGGGATTTACCGACAAGACGCAGTGAATCCTTCGCTACCAAGACTTCTGTCCTGCCGAGTGAAGGTCATATCCACGCTGACAAAGCCACTAAGCGAGAAATACCCAAAACGAGGGATCGCAGCTCCGAGAATGCAGCCACGTGGGAATTAAGAATGGCAAACAATCAGGTCGGTAATAAGGGGTTTAGTAGAGGTCTGATACGTTGGTTGGCTGATGATGCTGCGTGGGCATGGACGAATGCCCAACATCGTATTCTGGACAGGGGTGTTTATGTTACCGCTTGCATGGCAACTTCCCTAACGCACGCTGATTTAGATGTATGTACATCCGTACGTTGTGGGACTGAGAGTAATGTACTTACCGTGACAAGGTCAGGGGAACGAGGGTGGAATCTTTATATTAAGGTATGTATTGTGGAAGGATTGAAGAAAAGAGATGGGCTTGTAAGCTACCGAACTAGATGATCTCCCTGGTCTAACTAATCCTAGCAAAAAGAAATCTATGCATAATGGTGATGACAAAGGAGCCTGTAATATAAACGAGTGTGTGTGTGTGAAAGACAGGTATTCCCCGTACTCCCCTGAAACAAGCATGCGTTTTGGGGAAGAAGCCCTCCTCCCCCCCCGGGGAAAGAGCTGAGAAAGAAACCAATACCTGTGATACGCCCCCGTCACAACCCAGCTTCCTCCTTCTCCCTTCTCAGTGTTGCCCTCCTATCCTCTGTCCCAAAATCGACTATAGTTGAACAAGTCACACTCCCCTGTGCTTGTCGCTTCCATGCTCATGCCGCCCCTCGGTATATCCTGTAATACCTAACGTTGCTGTGTGGGTACTGGCTATCCCTGCTGTCGTCGTACCGATGCTGCGTCTGCCGGTGATCCTCGTACCTGTACCGATCTCCCCTGTAACCGTCATCGTAGTGACGGTACTCGCGGGGCCTGGGTCTGTTTTCGCAGTGCGTTTCGTGCCGGTACAGGTAATCACGGTGGCCATGCCGGCCCACCGGGTTGATGTACAACACCCTCTTGGTGGTGTTTTTGGCCTTTCTGCACTTGCGGCAGTCACCCTCCACGCCCATGGGCGCCAATCGGCAGCAGGTTTTGCCCCTGTGGAATTCGCGGCGAAGAGCTCTGCATTCGCTGGGTGAGTTATACCCCTTGCTCTTCACACAGCCGCATTCGTATCTGAATCGTATCTCGCACATTTTGAGCTGTCCCTACACCGTCATGTTAGCTAAGTTGGACAGGAATGGGTGATTATGGCCGAGGGGCTTGAGCGACAGTTGGGTTTGTCTGACTTGCTGATGTGATATGGGCGCTGCCAGGATGTAGGGTTGGTGCTGGTTGGATTCAGGGGGGTTTGTGGCTCTTACTCAGAGGAAAGCTAGGGGGGAAGGCTGATGCTTGAAGGGGACTGGAGCAGTTGTTCGACGATGGTCAGGTGCGAAGAGGACACCAAGATCCTTGAGCAGGGCGATGAAGGTCGTGGAGATGCACCTCTGCGAGCATTCTCTGGAGTCAGAAAGAGTAGAACACAGATTCGAGAAGGCAATTTATACAGATCTGACGCTCCACAAGAAGCCTTCGCGCGTATTGAGCTCAAGACAATGGAAGTCTTTCTCAGTCATGGCAATGCCGTGTAACACGGGAGAGAAAGAGAAGGACAAAGTCCACGCCTGTCGTGAATCACAAGTTCATAAAGTTCCCGGTGAAAGTGATGAACCCTTCACTGATCGGAAATGCAATGCTTTGGAATTTCGCGAGCTCTGGCACTCATAAGTGCTCTCAGTCGCATGTTGTGTGACATGGTCATGTCATGGCTGTGTCACACACACTGGACCCGACACAATGGGATGCGTTTCTCCAGGCCACTCCGACCTTGGTTGTACAAGCAGCTGCATATGCTTCTCGGATGAAATTCCACACTCGCCGGCTGACGTGTACCAGCTACACCCTGAGCTCACAGAAATGGGAACACAGACAAACCAGCCAATTGACTTTGCACAATCCATATAAGTACCTTACATTATGTCAACACACTTCATAGGACCCCGGTTGTAGTAAATGTAGGCTCTGGGAATGGCCGCACCTTCGCTGGCCAACTTCTGTCCCATTTCGGATGTTTCTGCTCGTTCCCCAATCACCCGTGGCCTAAGGCAGGCAGGTGTGCAAGTGAAGAAGGCGACAACAGATGCAAATCACATCTACTTTGTCTCTCCATAACTCATTGTGCCATGGGAACACCAAGAAGAATTATCCTTTATTTGTTCAGTGAAGAAGATGGTTGTTATTTCGTGTCTTACAAAAAAGCACCCCGCCAAGGAATTTACACAGTTCATACAGCTGGGCTGTACAGTGCAAGTTCACAAACCGGATGTCACGGGGCCGGCGCCCCAAAAGTGGTCGAAGGTAAAGTAGAGTCAGCCTTTACCAATCCAGCCGCCAGGTCTTGGTACACTGGCGATTGGGTGTACTTCAAAAGGCACCGAAATAAGCCGCCAGGCTTTGGTACGCTGGCGATTGCACGTACTTATATAGGGCATCCGACCACCTGTCCCCTAATGGGAAATCTTGTCCGTCCCTGGACCAGAGCTTGAGAATGGGGCAACGCGGGGCCTTAGTTCCGAATATAGAGTCGAGATGTTGGAACAGCTTTCGTGGGTCGCACGTCCCTTCGCGGGCACCGTCCACCCAAAAGTGCTCGATTTGCTGCTTCTTGTCCTCCGGTAGCGTTTGCAGGATCTCGTACCACGCGACCTTATCGTCGATAAGCCCTAAGGGACCGTCGTGGTTGTATTTAAAAATCAGTTGGTTCAAGTAAAGGTAGAAAGAGGTGGGCTCTCCATCCCACTCCCGCCAGGCCAACGGCGAGCGCATGTAGGTTGGTACCGGTGTGCGTTCTACGGCCGACCTTCCGAGGGCGGCTGCCTCTGCTGCGCGCTCGCCTTCCATTCTATCAAATCTGTAGATTTGAAGCAATTGCAAAGTCGAGGAATATTTAACAGAAGTTCTGAATGTAATAAAAGGATAGACAGATGGACGTACGGAATCTGTCAGAATATACGGTGTATCCACGTGACTGGAAATGAAGCGTGAACAAATGTGTATTCTCCGATGTGAAGTGACTGTGAAGTGTGTGCTCCAGCGTCCTCTCTGCTTCACTTTACTTCTGTCTAGTTGTCTGTATCTAAGTACTGTAACTGGTAAAGTGAAGCTTCTTCTTATATCTATAAAGGATAATGAGCTTTATTCTCATTCACTGTGAAAGAAACTTTCTTTCACTTCTATTGTTGTGGCCTTTTTCCACAGCGCCTTTGTTCCCGCACACTCTTTGCTCCTACAGTGGATCTTGCATACGTGGAACCCCCGCACTCACCCCGTACTTTCTAACAGAATCGCTTGCAAAAAACTGGCAGCTACAACTTTTTCTGCCTGTCTTTACCTTGGCCTTGCCAGGTACGGTAGATGCCCTGTCGAAAGCTTTCACCGCTCTGCCTGCATTTTCTGCCAGCCCCCACACTAGAAAGTTTTTAAGCGCCAAAACTTGGCTCTCTCTTCCGTCTTTCCTTCTTCCAAACCTCGCCACAGGTCAACTGCATTTCCGAGTGCGCTAACGACAGTTGGTCGTTTCACTTTGGACAATGCAGCTCGCAACTTGAAATCCCAACAATGCGTCTCTTCCTCATTCGTCACGGCGAGACCCTCGACAATGTTGCAGGCGTGTAGTAAGCTATTGCTGCCGTTGAGCACGAGAGCTCTCAGTCTCTAATGCCTCGTCAAGCGCAGGCTCTCGCGACTCGGCATTGACAGCCCATGGCGTCATCCAGGCTCGACGCCTGGCAAACCATCTCGCAGCGCTGGCGCCGACGATTGGCCCCATCAGGCACATCTTCTCGTCCGACCTGCAACGCGCAGCGAACACGGCCCAGGCAATTGTCGATGCGCATGTGCCGAAGATGGCTGTTGCTGCTGAAGGCGCAACAGCGCCGGTCGGGGTGGAGCGATTGAAGCTCGTGAAGCTTCCTGAGCTACGCGAACGGGACTTTGGGGCCGCTGAGGGGAAGTCGTTTTCCACACCTCACCCAGATGCCGAGTCGCAGGACGCAATGGCAGCTCGCGTTGGACGCTTCATACAGGGCCATCTTGTCCCTGTCTTGGACAACCACATCGGTCACCGAGGCGAGATATCCATCGTCGTTGTGGCGCATGGGATCATCCTGAACGTCCTTCTGCGCGTCCTGCTGTCGACCTTTGCTCCTGTCGAGCTCGAACGGTTGCAGAGGGGTGCAAAGCGGCCTCCGTATTTGGTCTCTTGGGGCAACACTGGCTACGTCGAGGCATCGCTCTCGGCTCGCTCGACAGACCCAGCTAGTCTGCCACCGCAGCTGAAGCCAGTGGTCAGCCCCTCGCCCTCGGGTACAAGGCCAGACCAGAATATGTCACCCAAGACACCGTCTGGTAGTCTGGCCTCGCATTCGACTGCTGCGCCGACGATTGCTTCAAGCCCACAGAAGCCGGCCATCAAGCTGACGGTGACGAGAGTCAACGTCACAGACCATCTTCGAGACCTGAAGAGGACTCGAGGTGGTATCGGCAGCGCCAAGTTCGACAGCAAGCAGCGGACTATGGACTCGTTCATGCGGCGAGCTGTGCCACCAGTGACACCGACATCGTCGGAAGCGGCTCCAGCAGCGCCCGCAGCTAAGAAGCGGAAACTCGAGAAATGAGGACACCAGCTGTAGACCGCTGGAGTGTCATACTCTTGCTTGGGCAGACTCACAGTCGCTTTGTTAGTGCCTGTCTCAGCACAAACTTTATGGTATGTTTATGCCTTTCATTTCTTCCCCCATGTCATATGATGAGAAACTTCAATTCACAGACCTGTACCGAAACATACTATGTGGAAAAACTTGTCCAACCGCTATCTGAGACATCAAACTCATTCTGTCTACTTTCATGTACTGGTGGGAACAGTGCGCTAACAGTTTGAAGATAGGTAATACGATGCTCCAGAGCACATATTGAGCCGCGTGAAAGACTCTAGGGTGTCTAGACGACTAGAAATGGCAAACCGTCGCACCATGTTGGCAGGACTGCTGTGCTTGCACAAGAAGTCGTACCGGGCTTTTACTCGATCATAGATTGACCGCGATTCAGCAGTGTCCGATGGGCATTCGGCCGCTGGATCAGAATGAAAACACTGTTGCCATCTCATAACCATGCTTGCACCTCCGTCTGTTCCAGAGTGGTCATCTTGTGAACCTTGTGCCTCTTTAACTAGAAATGCTTGATGTCGTTCAATGTATGACATGTCCCATCCACACAGACCGTGCTCGTCTTTAGAGTATGCCTGATAACGGCGTGATCTCTCCTGCAATGTAGATGGCTGAGTTCACCTCCTTGCTACCTTTGCCCTAAGAGCAGCTTACCCTCTCCTTCCACTCCTTCCACCTCTTCCAACTCTCTGTCCCGTCCGCCCTGTTTCCACCTGTTCCGGTTGCTCTTCTTGCTCTTCTCCAGTTCCCTCGTCTGACCCCTCTGCTTCACCCTGGTTTAGGTCACCATCTCTATCACCGTCGTCTTCATGCCCCTCATCTAGCTCTTCATCCTCATCATCACTACCTTCTCCATTTGCGGCTTCAGAAGGAAGTCGACGTGGAAACCACCCGTACGTCTCGAGATCAACAATCAGCTCGCCCAGCGGGCCTTGCAAGACCTCCACCCCCTCGGCGCGTAGCGCCGTCGCTTGGTTCTGCGAACCTGCTGGCTGACTCCTACACACACACACCCCCATTATTAACATTCTGTTTCTAAACACTGGGAAAACATCTATTTTATTTATTTTATTTACTTACCGCGGAGAGATGACCCCTTTAGCGTTTATAACCCGCTGCCAGGGGACGTTTGTGTGGTTGAATTGGAGGGAGGTGTCTGTGGGTAGGTGTTTCAGGCAGACGCCGACTTGTCGTGGACGTTGCGCTATACATTTACATGTGTCAGGAACCGTAGGGAGCAAGTCTTTTTTTTTTGGGGGGGGGGGGGGGGGGCCGGGTTAGACAAGGGGAAAAAACATGGTAATGGGGCACATGAAAAACCCGTGCAAAAAAGACGCCCAAAATGCCCATAAAACATAACCTACCCATCCGGAAAA
>MU853814.1:0-188527 GCA_033297225.1 Diplogelasinospora grovesii | reverse complement strand
CCCCCGCCCCCCCCCCCCCCCCGCCCCCCCGCCCCCCCCCCCCCCCCCCCGCCCCCCCCCCCCCCCCCCCGGCATAGACTAGGGGAAAGACAATGTGAATGGGGGACATGACATACGCGTTCCAACAAGTCGAGCGATATGCCCATAACTCGTCACCTTGCCATGCGGAATCTCCTGCACGGCGCTGTACACGGCGTAGAAGAAGGCCGATGCTTCGTCTGATCGCGGCATTTTTTTTGAACACTCGCAGATTCGCAGGTGCTGTGTGGTAAGTTGAGGGCTCGTGTTTGCAAAGGTGCAGTGACAAACACTGCGAAAAAGGCCAAAGATCACCTGGAGCGCTAGCGCGATGACGCTGAACTACCACAGTACAAACAGGTACCGCAACACGATCAAAAGTCGGAACGAAGCTCGACCGATCCCTTTATAAAGTCAAATTCTAGTAATGGTATGTATGTATATGCGTCTGCGGGTCGAAATATGCACAACAAAAAGAGAAACGGCAGGTTTGACACAAAAAAAAAGCCGAAAATAGAATCCAGTTACTCGTGCCTTTAAATGGATGCACCCGGGATCGAACCGGGGACCTTTCACAAGCGCATCTCTCACTTCAGATATTTTTTTAATGCGAAGCGAAAATCATACCACTAGACCATGCACCCTTGCTTGTTGGTGAATCAATGCTTTAAAACCCATTCATTAAGGACACTTGACCTTCTGTCCAAGCCTGTCTAATAAGAGAGTGCGAATGTCATCAGTAGGCGGCCATCTGAGGAGAGTTTCAGAAGTTTAACTGTCAAAATCAGCTTGCAGGAGTTTTATTTAGCGATTATGGGGTGTTGACTAACTCACGGCGTCTGCCTGACTGACAAGTCGTCCATTGTTATACTCCAACCCTTCGCCACGCCGCTCGAGTCATTCTTTTGCCATCCAGAAGCCCAGAGTGGTGCGGCTAAGGTTACGCTTACCACGAATCTCTGGTCGAGCTCGTAAGATTAGCCACAGCCGATTGTCCTGTCTGGCCACTAGCCAATTCTGCGATTCCACATTCGTCTGTTCAGCGTTGTCACGATTCTTCGGTACGGTCAAAACTTACCTGATATATTAGAAGGAAGAGAGTACATGTTTGAACCCTGCAGTTTCTAGATGCTCGACACATTTCAGTACGATGTGAGCTGAATGGCATATGTCCGGGCATGACAGCCTCAAGTCCCTGTACCTGTATCCGTCTACTAAAGGTACAGGCAATACTGACTCAGTCTTCGGCAGACGGTTCGTACTTTCTTCAGAACGGTGTTAAGCATCGCCGAGTGAACAAAGACATCTGAGGTAATTATTCATGATATGTAAAGCTCAGCCGTGGTCCTAGTAGCACCCTCGCTACATGTGAGTTAGAACACTGGATCGTTTTGGTTGCAAGAGTCTGTAGTCAACATTGAATCAAGAGGAGATCGCGCTTCCGCTTCTATCAGAGCAATTCTAGTTCAGGGGTATCCTAATATCTCTTGAGTCTTTGTCAGTCTCAACGCCGGACATCAGACCCAGTGGCCAGTACTGAGACATTCACTAACATAAGGTAGTCTGTCCTATCTCACTCTTCTTACTATTATCACTCGATTCATTGAAAGGCCAACTTTGCATGGCAGGTTATTGTTCATGTTAATCAAGATTTACTTCCACATCCTCCACGCTTAAAAGGCTAGAGCATCGTACCCAACTACCCACTAAGCCGGGGAGTTCAACATGAAGCAAGCGAACCCACTACGAAATGACCAACGTCTTCTCTCAGAGCAATGAATGTTTTAAGGCGGTTAGAATCACGAACAGTTAAGTCTTTATTAGCCTAACTCTCTTAATATACGTATCAGAGTCAGTGCCCCAGACGTTCACGTCAGTTAGATAATAGTCAGTCCCATGTTCCATCAGGCTCTTTCTTCTCTTTACTCGATTTTCATCACTCAGTCCCTTTCCGGGAAGCATTGAACAGGTGCTTGCATTGTGTTCAACAATATACAACTGTTCACAACAGAGAGTTAACTTCTGCAGCCAGCGACATGATCCTATAGCACATGGAGAGCCCTAATCACACTAGACTTTGAGTAAAGTGGTGTGGTCTACATGCCTAATCAATTATCCCGTAAACTTGGAATCTACATTTCCCCCCTCGTTATACCAAGTGGCAAGCTAATGTATCTCAACACGTGAAAACCTGTTCTGCTAACATAACTTCACCATTATCGCCCTTGTCCTTATAACTGGCGAGATCAGGAAGCGCTCCAAGCTGTCTACATACTACAGGCAACTTGTGCAAAAGGCTTTCCCGCATTTTTGATAGCCGATTACGGCGCCATGTTTCTCAACTCGGTATTACTAACTCGGTACTAATTGTAGGATCAAATGAAAGCTCTGAGGCTCTCCAACTACCGAGTCACAGCTTTGCCTTGTCCCTTCTCCCACAAACCGTTATCCATCACATTCACGGTCTCACCTCATCACTGTAACCCTATATACTACAACTATATCAGGGATTACACACTACTACTACGGCAGTACCAGGTTAAATCACGCCACAAATACAACAGACAGCCTCACACATCAGGGGCCTCAGGCAGTCGACGACGTCATTGATTCTATCTCAAGTCAAGTCACACCGACGCATTGACTTTGCTGCTCCTGTTACTGCTTCTGTTGCTACAGCTATTGCCAAGGTCCTAGTAAAGTATTCCAATTATTCCAATTATCCAAGCTCACTTCCCCCGCGTTGCCCACGCACGGCACAGCCCCCATCTGCCCTCTGTACTATTATCACTGTGTTATGCTATGCTACTTACTGGTCAGGGTCAGGGTGGTTCTCCGGGTTGTTACCACGTTGGTCACACATGTTTGGGAGAACAGACCTCTTTTCTTTCTGGAGGGCTAATTAGGTAGGTAGGTATGTATATTGTAGATCTTACACCACCACCAGCTCAGTTATCATAATTATCGTGTGACATTCACTACCTGCCCGGGGGTGTGTCTTTATCTCATATATATATATCCGTGGATATCATATGTGTGTGGTGGGGCTGTATGTACCTGCGTTTCATCAATACGATGGATGATGCCTGCACCGTTAATTAAGCCTCACCTACACCCCCATCATTATGGATGATGCCTGTTATCGTCAGCGGTATTTGCAATTAATTGGTTGCCCTGTCATCACCATCACACCGAGTTGCATACTTATCGGATTTATTAGTGAGGGCAGTCGAAGGTTAGGTAGGTAGTTGTCAACAACAGGTACCAACCCATCCAGACTCTTCGTATACATGACGCGGTTCGAGTCACGGTGGTGTAGTGGATAGCATCGGTCTGTCGGCCCGCATGCGGCCATCTCCCACTGGCACATTGTGCTACTGCTACCACACCCTCCCCTTCTTCTCTACCGTGTTTGTGGTGCAGATAGAGATCTGATTTACAGCAAAGCAACCAACTGCAACACCGATAGTGGTGGGTGTGTTGGTGGGGTGGCTGGGTGGGTTGGTTACACAAGCTCGCTGGACGACACCCCATACACCCATTATCCCGCGCACACGGCACACCAACTTCAACTGCAAGGAACAGCCAGACAGAGGCAAACCTGCGAAAGGTGTTACGATTTAATCAGATCCCCCGGGGGGGGGGGGGGGGGGTATCATAAGCCACACCATGAGCCCCCCCTCCCCCCCACTTAACACTTCTTCCTTCCTGCTCTGCTTATGCTTGCATACATACCTAACATGGACGAGGTTCGGTTCGGTTCGGGAGCGTTTCCCCGCATTGACGGACATTTGACACTGTCGGACTAAAGGGGCCAAGGGAGACTCGGAGTGTGTGACACATGCAATAAGAGGAGGTTTTTGTTTATAAAACGTACGCTACGCCCTGGTTCGCCGCCGCTATAATATTGCTTTGTTGGGGAGGACAAACAAACCAACTACAACAACAACCAGGCACACACACTGGGACTTTCCCAGACGTCGGGCGCACGGACTTGTGTCCAAAGTTCGGTTTTCCGTGTTACCGGGGGGGGGGGGGGCGGCGATGCTCGTATGCATTATCCATGTTGTGAAACGGCCTGAACACCACTCGGCCGCCCATTTCATTTCTGAAAAAAAAAAAAGAAAAAAAGTGGGCGAAGGAAGTTGAGTAGTAGCAAAAAGCGGGGGAAACGGTCCGGACAAAAAAAAGAAACTTGGTTTATTAACCAATATGCAATAAACTAACTATTTTGTCCCGCAGCTTACGGCGGCAGTATTTTTTTTAATGCTTGATGTTGCTTATGGACCCATCAGTAAGGTAGGTTTCTCGGCGCGGGTGGGCTCGCTCGCCTAACTACGTACTAACCTCAGCTACTAACGGCGCTGCCACATTCGGGTGATTCGGGTTGTCGTCCCGGATCCTTGCCGAGCTGAGAGAGAGATCTTGGTGGTTTTTTGCGCGAAGAAGACACAACATTCCGATCCGAAAGCTGAGCGCCGCCGTCCCGTCCCCGCCATGGCAAAACCTAGCCCCGTTCACCTCAATAGTGTCTGTCGTCCATCTTTGCGCTTCCGAACCTCACATCCCGTACCCGGTCGGTTCGAGAAGACGGCTGTCTCTAGCCTGCAATGACAACAAAGATAAACCAATCGCAAGCTGTTGGGTAATGACTCTTTGTCGATTGCATGAATGTCATCGGAGATAATAGAAGAGAAGAAAAAAAAAAAAAAAAATCCCCCAAGGTGTGACTGACTCCACTTTCTCGGAACAAAACATCATGGAGCGCGCCATGGCATATGTCGTCGCTATAGCACACACTATATGCGAAAGGACCTCTCTCTCTCTTAAGCCGCCGGTGATAATGCCCCCATCTGGTAAAAGCCACCGGCGCGTGTTAATTACTGGTGGCTCTGCTCACCGGTCTGTCTCCTTGTGAGACCGCTCACAACAAGGAGTAAATCAGAACGGAGAGATGCAAGGACGCGGCCGGTAATCACTGGAGATGCGAGAAGGAAGCAAGCCACATCGGGGGAACTAATGCAATATGAACTATATCGCACTTCGCGGCTAAGCGCGATGGAGAGAGACGGCGAGTGGCGGGCAAGTTCATGACGGGTGATGAAACCGCTCAATTGTCTGCATGCAATCCGTTCATAGGACCATGAATCTCGGTACGGTACGGGATCTTGACCGGTAGGGCTAGACGAATTCGATTCCACCTTTTCCACCTCCTTCCCAGGGCTCCCTCCTCGGAGCCACGTGTGATACCTGGTGGCGATCGCGATGTCAGCTATCCCGGGCGATGATGATGATGCTGCATTGAACTCAATCGCCCAGGTAAGTGCTCAGATAGTTCGAGCCACAAGTTGAGACCCGGATTCTGGCTCACCCGGCTCGGTGGGAGAGTCGCTGAGACAACGCTCGTCTGATGTTCTCTCCTATCACACGGCCGTTTCGTTTCCCCTGTTGAAGGCGTGACACTGCGCCCCATTGAAGGACCCAAACACACTCAATTGCTCTGTTTTGAGTGTATGCAATTATCCAAACACCTGGCGGCGGTATTGATGGGGGTGTTCAAGTTAGGGGGCTGTGCTCTGGGATAAGCCACTGGCTTCCCTGCCACGATTTTCTTCTTTAAGCAGTCTTTTTATGCTTTAATTCGGCGATAAAGAGGGATTTGTCATGAGTGGTAAATTCTCTTGACTTCGGGGTACAGAAGGGGGAACACAAAAGGAATGCACCGGAGGATCAACAGGGAGCCCTGTGCAACAGAAAAAGGACGAGACAGGCTGTAACAGAGAAAGATAGAAGCACTGCACCGCGTCCGCTAGCTACTTACTTAGGGTCCAAGCACTTGCTGCGTCCGGGGTAGCGGAGCTGTGTGACAGGTGAAGGCCGGCCGTTGTGGATGTGGAACCTTCATCCGGGCCGCCGCCCAAGCCGGGTCCGGACGGACACACTCTGACACCCGGCGCGGCAACGGGTATCTTTGCGACGGCTTCTCGGCGCCGAGGGAATAGCGCAGTGTGGGGTTCTAGTGATGACTGGGATGGATGTCGCATTTGTTCCTGCGTCACGACGACAGCGGGCTGTGGCCATGATTCGCGGTGTTTCTCTCGGGGGTTAGTGCACACATGTAGTACCTTGGTTAACCTGATGTGGTGATGCCTGCCTTCATACCCCAGATAGCTTTGACTGTTGAAGTGTGATGCCGAGGTAGTGGGGGTGCTCGAGTCAGGCTGACCATCCAACGCCCGTGATACCGTGCTGCCGTTGGTGCAAGACGCTGCAGTGAGTTCTGCCGGCGCACCTCAAGTGCTAGCTTCTTGCCGCTACTATACCATTGGTGGTAGTGATCGACTCCCACTGTGTGACCGTTATGCCGTCGAGGTAGCATTCGGGCTTGGCGCACCCAGTGGGAACGCTATCTGTGGTCCCCGGTGTAAACCCCGACAAACTAGAGCAGAAAAGAGCACGAATCCCGTTGCGATACGGTTTGGGCAATTATCACGAAGCGAGCAGCCCGCTGTGAAGAAAATGTTGCCTACTGTGATATCTTCATCTCCAATGGCTGCCCACGGAATGGCGCAGGCTGAGGGAAGCACGGGGGAACAGGGTCCAGTTCGGGTGCGATGACAACGACGGATCGTCCTTGGGGATCTGCAATGCCGTGCACTGACGGGAAGGATCGACCAGTGGGGCTCTCGAGATTTTGTGTGGGACGCATCCGCGTCCATGTCCGCCCTATCACGCCCGCGGGCATGATAAGCTGTCCGCCAAGCGAATTGGTCATCTTGACAGCTTTCACACAAGCTCCCTGGAGATGCACGTGTAGGAAGCGGAAGTCCCTGAACCTCACCCGGGATATACAGTGTGATGTGATCATTGTACGCTACGCATCACCGTCACGACATGTCCTTCGTGATCTTTGAGAGGCTCATTTGTGTCTTTGAGGACTATCGAGCATGCCTCAATGTTACGTCTGGGGAGATGGGAGCGCCCCTAGCTTGCGAACGGCAATGTTTGTCTTGTCGGCGCTGGAGACTGGAGGATCGAATGCTTATCCCTCATGTGACTCCGTCTCTCACAAACAGCCGGCGCTACCAGTGTCCAGACCGGACTCTAGGTGCCACGGTTAGTCGGCATTGGATAGAAGCTGCGGAAATTGTTATTCGAGCCTAAGTCCAGACATGCTCGAGGCTAGAATGCAGCACTATCGGTCCGACGTGTGTGACGGCAGCAAGAGCGGGTGAAGATTGTCCCCGCGTAGCCCAGGAACCTTTGCTCCCAATCCATCGTCCCGTCCCCCACACGCGCAGTGTAGCAATAGGGATGGTTGACAGACACGGGCGTGTTTCGATGAAGAGGTTAATACAGTCCAGCCGCCTCGTCTCCGGGTTTAGCAGTGAGCATACAAGCCATGGATATAGCCTCAAACCGGGTCTCGGAGATATTCGAGATAAACTCGGGAAAGAACGGCCGGTTTTCCAGGCTATTGTAGGGCAATAAACTCACGGTGATATTACCCCAGGAAAGTACTGCCGTAAGGTGTGCCAAAATCAGATATTTGCTCCGGCATATCGGCCATGTTATTGTCAGGATGAGGATGATCAGCCAGTCGACCTGGAGGCTGAAGACACTGCCGAAAAGAGAACGATAAGAACGCACTCGGGATTTTACTCGCACGTGCAGCCTTTCATCCCGTAGCCACAAATCTGATTCGTCGGCTGGCAGTCTGTCACAAGGCTGTCTGTCCTATGAAGTCACGATCCTTCGGCACGGATCAGAAATCTGATCTGAAAAAATAGCGGAAGAAGGCCGATCCCGTTGTCACACCGCCCATCATGATTCTCAGCGAATGGACCAGTTGCTGAGCCCTAGCAACGCGGAATTGAGCAAAAAAAGCTTCCTTCCCCGCGGGCCTGATCCCTGTTCCCAGATGGGCTCCATTCGAGCTCACTCGAGAATTGCTTCAATGTCTTGAATGTCTCACGTACTCCGAAGTGACGTCTTTTCGTTGGCCTGGGCACGATGTCGCTGTCGAATATCGATTTGGTGAAGAACCCGGGTTGTGCTACGGACACCGCTGCGCCGCAGGGTATCCGATGACGTTAGCCCTGTCGCGTGTCCTTCGCGTCAGTTTCCGTCAGCTTCTATCTTCGATATTCGTTTCTTTTTCTTCTTCGACTGCGTCCCTCGCAAGCATGCACGTTCTTTGCTTCGCGTGCTCCGATACCGCCGGCTAATGGAGAGGAGCGAGATCCTTCCCTATCGGAAAGTTTGTTTGCTATCCGCCTCAAGAAATAGAAAAGAAAGAAACGCCGGTTATCGTTGGTGACGACAACCGCAACAGCGAATGGATACTGATGGATACAGATCATGGATCCGGCGGGAGACCCAACTGCATCTTGCGGATGCATTTACCTGCATACCGTAAGCCAGATCTTTGGGCCATGCACAAAATGACATGTCAGAATGCGGTTGCGCGTCCTTGTTTTGAGTCCGTGTTGCATTCGCATCGCGCCGCACGCGTTTGCGCGTTTGGCGGTTGGGAGTCTTCTTGGTTCTCGACTCGGAACGTTCCCCGCACCAGTGTGGGTTGGCTCGTGGTGGTGGGGGTCGCTGAGAGATCCATCGTAAACCTCTGATTGGAAAATTCTGTCCAATATTTGATATCGTCGACTTTGGTAGCCGCAGCATGCGCTTTTTGTGCATTGGATGCGTCCAGATCGGGTGTGGCTCCGTTAGGCGGGGCCACTCAGAATGACGGAGTCCAGCTGGGCTGAGGTCGATTCGGCCGAATGAGGGGTCGGTATGGAGCACCGCGAGGTCCGGTCTGAAGACGGTCAAACTGCAGGAGAACACGTCGAGGATTGCCTGCTGTGTAACTTGAGATCAGCTCCCAATCCGGTCCGGGGCTTCTGCGCGGAGACTCACGATAGGTCCACCGGCATACCGAGCGACACGGCGAGCGCGGTCTCGATGCCCGGTAACTCATGATCAGAACATGTTTGCATGAGCACCGGCGAGGCCAAGCACTTGGACACACGTGTACAAGCTTTGTGCAGTAGCCAGATCCTTCCATTTTCCTCAGAAGAGCATATAAACCGCGTCGTCCTCGCTGTGTTGATGGTGGAGTGTTGCGGAGCTCGCTCATCCCTTACCCTATCGCGCGCCGTGGAGCAACAACAACCGACTTGTCATTGAGACTACGACCTCATGAACCTTACTGTTCTAGGTAGGGTGCCGTCTGATTGTATCACCTACGGCGACTTCCCAGTGAGCCCTCAGCCCTACCCAACGCGTCTGAGTGCTTTCTGGGGGTCGTCGTTGGTGATACAGTCATCCACCACTCTGGCTATGAGCGGCAGGGTTTTCACAGTCGCAGTCTCGGGAAGAGCTCAACTGGCCTTTGCTTCATGGTGACGTCACGTTTCGTTTCCACTCATATGGTGCTTCGTTCCTTCCCTTTACAGCTTGACGAACGCACCTTTCGAAATCACACTCGGCTCCTTCCTTCCCAGACAACTCGATCGGTCGAATCGCGGCCGAACACAGCAGCAATTCGGATGGATTGAGGACAGTAGGCTAACCTAACAATGTCTCCTGTTACTAACATCCCCTCCCTCTGAGAACTCTCATTCTGGACAAATTAATATCACAAGTGGAGGTTGCTGCAGCTAGGTTTGAAGATGTCGCGGGGTCATTGACGTTATTGAAGATTGCGGGGGTTTTGTTCAGCTTCTTGTTTCCGCTGGTTATCCGTGTTCGTATTGATGGACGGCCCTTTCGGATGTCCCGACCGTTGTATCACCGATTTGTACATAGAAAATCTGCCTTTACTGGAATAGTCAATCTCAAAGGACGCTTAAGCTTACAATTTTTGCCAGCACTTCATGACTGCTTAGTGTCAAGTTTGCTCGTTGTTCGTGGCTGGTGGTTCTGCCAGTGCGGGCAAGGTACCCATGATTCAGCTCCTGCACATAGGAGACAGAAACGTGGTTGATAATCATGATATCGAATCATCGACCAGGATCCCCACCTGAAAGCTATGACTGTGTGGAGTTTGTCAAACGTTCTCTTCAGCTCGCATGGATCCATTCAGATGTTAAAGACATAAGCACTCTATCTGTAGCAACGTTGCGTGGCATATGGCAAGGAAAGACCGCGGAGGGGCGGAGTTAAAACCGCAGTGGGCTTTTGAGCTGTCGATAGCTCACATATCGGATTGTGAGGCTTAAAGGTTTCACGGGTTTGTTCAAGGTTTGTTCATGCTGAAACGTCTTGGCGTGGTTTGTGGATATTAAGCACCAAGGAACACAACCCTCAATGACCGCAGCATACAGTACATACAAAGTACGGTGCATGACGCATTAATGCAATCTCTCTTGCTCAATGTGCAATAAGGCAGATGAATAATTCAAAGCGGAACTCCATTGCCATCGCGGAAGTTGCTGCGATAGAGCATCTTCAGCATGGCAAATAGGGAAACTCTCTCGGTGCTTTAAGGAGTGGGTGATAGATTGATTTATTGCATGACTTCAGGCTTGAAAGGATATCGACATCTACATGAAGGACTATATTGATACTATGCTTACGCTTCTGCAAACACTAAGCTTTCGATGCGTATCAGTTTGTATCCTGAAGGTTGACGATATTTGTTCCCCTAGTGTTTTGTGACCAAGCAACTCTCACCAAACATACAGTTTGATGCTGTTATTTCGTCGACAGGGTCTTACTGTGTATCCTTGGTGCTCTTTCCTAAAAAAAGAACAAACAAGAGATGTCCTTTGAATAGCAGGGACTCTACGACTGACTGAGGTTTCCTGATGCTTGCCTAGGTATTTAGGAAGTTGAGGTGAAACCAATGAACCATCGACATGTGTGTTTTCCGGCTCAGTTTTTCAACCAACTCAGAGCAATATCTTTAACATCATTCACGACTCCTGTTTTTACCGGCGGTGCTTCTTCAACGACTGCCCGATCTGGTAGTTGTGAAGGACGTTATGTCACTCCGGACGAACTAGTGGCGGGTGCCTGCGTGCGCCGCCACGCTGTGGCTTGATTTTCCTGCAGAACTTGGGATTTGGGTCGGATTTGGGGCGTTCACACGAAAACGGGAACAGGAAAGGTCGGACGGATGAACCCTGAAACACTTCTGCCATGGACCAAAACCTAAAATCCCACATGACAGTTAGAAAGCCGTTACCCGTTGGAACTGTGCTCACTTCTGCCGTTGGAACATCGAGAATCGAAAAGCGCTTGAAGCGGTGTTGCATCGCGTTGCCATTGCAACATTGGGAATTTTCTCTCGGCGATTTCTCCAGATTGCATTCGCCCCGTTTTGGCAAGCAATGCAGTCGCTCACAATTTCGGGATACTGCGACAGACCCTAACCCTCCGTTAAACGAGGTGTTAAGATCTTTCGGAAGCGATTGAGGGGGTGTGTGTACGCACGACGCTAGCTTAGACCTTGACGTGTGTGTTGACGACCAGGGATGTCAGCGTCTGCGCGCTTGAGAAGTCAGTCAACACACAAACATTCCTCAATGACGCGTGAATCGTCAGATACAGTTGCGCCTCAAAAGTCTAGATCCTAGACTGCGTGAAGAATGCTGATTGCTCTGATCTGTGGGAAGATTCAGCTGCGCCGGCCACCGGGCTCTATTTTTGCTGTGACGAGCAAGTGCTGCTAACACGCTTTAGGGTAAGAGTAGGATGTGATATCAATTTATCGCCTGCATATGTCTGTCTGCAATCTGCAACAAGCATTTTCCTTCAACAGCCTTAGCATTAACCGAGTTGGTCTATCGATAGACCAAAAAGACGCCACTTTCTGTTTCAGGTGCTTCTGTCAGTCTTTCCAGAGACGGGTAGGAAAAGGAAACGGTGCGTGCCGGCAGAAGGATTCAACACTTCAATCGTTGCAAGATTGACATCGGATGGCCCAATGGAATCTCGGGTTGTCAATACTTTGTGCCACGATAAGAAAAGAAGGGCCGCCGACGCCGAGATCAATAGAGGAACACTGCGCCGCATCGTGAACCGTTCTCGCTTCGTTCCCCATGCGAGAAAGCAATTTTCAGCGCGGCAAAACGAGATCTTGGAAAATAGACGACAGCGGGACGGACGGGCGAGGGAAAGTTGAACCGGGACCCAAAGAAAACAGCCGGGCACCTGTGTTGCGTTGCGCGCGGGTTGGTCGTGTGGCTTTCAAGGCTCAATTCGGGTGACGATCCAAAAGAACCACTGAACCACCCAAGAAGCTCAATCGCCTAACTAGGAAGGAAGCGGGAGGGAAGAGCTCTGCACGTGCTAGTTGGTGCAAAAGATTGAGTTGCTGACTGGCCCGCTGGAGAGCTTCTCGGATCGCAGGTGATGGGAAAACCGATGAAGACCCCCTGTTCTCGAGTTATTGATCCACCGAGGGGCATGGTTGCAATCCACTCGGATGCACTGGCGATGACTGTGCTTGCAGAAGCCAGAAAAAAAGACGAAAATCAGACACCGAAAAAAGAGTTGCACGTCCCCTGCTGTCAATCGGCGCCAGAAAAAGCTCAGCATTAAAGAAAAAGCAAAGTGAGGCACGTTCACGAATGATTGTCGCCATTGATGCCCACGCTCTGTCCCCGGAAATCGATCTGCCGCATCGTTCCTGCCCTTTGGTGGGGGTTGTATCCGTATCGGGCATCGTATCTGTCCGTGGAGGGACGAATTGGTGAAAGATCAACCCGTTGACGCCCAACTGCTCCTCAGCGGAAAGACTGGAACAATGAGAGGGTTTCAATAGAGGAATTATGGGGATGTGAGGATGTGAAAAGAGACTCTGTAGATGAGAGGTGATGAATTATGCATCGGGGGGTTGGATTGTGGGAATATTTACTCATGAGGATCCAATCGCATGTGTGGCTCGGGGAGATATGATCGCTACTTAATAAATGCAGTGAAGCTGACAGGTACGACCGCGATGTGCTGCTGCTGGTTGCTCGAAACGAGAAGAAGATCGGCCAACCAGCACCGTGAACCGTTACTCCTGTTTGTCGAATCTGGCGCGTTTAATCCAGTTTCTCCAACGGCTCGCAGCCGACGTTGCCTCGAGTAAGACGTTGGGCGGAACACTGTGCCATTCGGTTGCGGTTGCTGTTAGGTGGCAGGTGCGCACCAAAGTAACTATCTACAGTGCCCTCTGCGTCGGGTACCATGGTCGCGTGCTTCAGCGATGTGCCCTCATAATCCAATGGCGATTCCTTGTCTATTGCCGTTATCATTCCTCCTCGGTGCCGTACCCACACATGTTACGATTCTGGCTTACGATTCTGGTGAGTCTGGACACTTCAAGGCATTTTTTGTGGTTGTTTGCCCTTGAGTGGGGAAAATTCCATTGAAGAATTGGCGTGTCGCCCTAAGACCCGGCCAACTGGCGCAGATGGCGTTTGACTTTCGCCATACTGTATGTACCTGCCATTGCCCGCTGCACACATTGATACGAGGTCCATCCCACCGGGTTCCCGTCGATGGGAGGTTCAGCTGCGTTGTTGAATAAGAAGCAAATGCTCCGGACATTCTACTTTTGGATATTTCTTAGCTACGGAAGCGGGGACTGCAGAGAGAAACGTCATCGAGAGGCTTTGACCTGCCCTATTCCGTAAGATGCACTGAGAGTAAGAATATGTGAGAGCAAGCCATTCTGCGTAGACGTTCCTCGTTGCTGATGATGTGAGCTTGTAAGGTTTCAACAGTGGGAGCTTAAAACGTGCTCCTGCATCTCGGCCGTACCCCTCACTGCAGCTATAGCTTCGTCTGATATCCCTGGGACAATGGGGGTTCTTCAGACACTGTTTCCTACGTGGAGAGCCATCTATGCGGACCTTCGACCATGGTCTCGCGCACTTCGATGACATGTGCACTGCCGCCTTTTGCTCAGTTCATGTTCTGCAGCAGTTGCGTCTCTTGTCCCACCGATCTTCTCCGTAATCTGCACGTTCGTATCTGTGACTCGGAAGGTCAAGTCGTATCGTTAGGTACTCTGTAGATACTTGTCCCACCCCCGCCACTTTCTCGGTTCCAGCACGCTGGCGAACGTAATTAACCGCCCTTGTCTTCCATTGCGCAAAAGATGTCAACCGGTCGTGATGCTCAGGCCGTCAGAATGATGTTTTTCAAGCTGCTGGCCGGCGCCGGGGCCTGGTGAGGGAAGCGAAACGCAACAGGATGTCCAAACTCCACAATCGCGTCGTGACAGGAGCACCGTGCCAAAAGAAGAGCTCCCAAGGCTCCTCCTTCTTGATGATCCATGCAACAGTGGGCGAAGAACAAGAGCAAGGGCCATCACCAGCAAGCAAGCCCCTGACACTATTCGAGAGTCCAGGTCAAGCGAGCCCCACGCTTTTGCTGCTTTTCTTGGTGAACTCGCGGTTCCCGCAGTTGGTTCCGCAGCTCCCGAGGTGCACGCCACCGGGGCGTCGCTAACCACAAAAACGTCGACCAGGGTCCAGCTCCTTCAAGACCTGCTAGACGTGCAGGCATTTCAGGACCCTAGCTTTTTCTCGCGCTCTGGTTGGCTGTCGTTAGCGTGTGCTCGGGCTGCACGCGCAAGGTATGTACCCCAACGGGGGAGGATAACAACGAAAAATATTACAACAGGCACCTAGCAACCCTGTCGAGGCACAAAGTGGGGAGTGGGGACGTAACCCGAATGGGTAGGCAGTTGCAATTGAGTTCTCAATTCATAGCAACATCGCCTGCCGCGAACGCACTGGCGCCATTTTTTCCTACCAGCTTTCTCCCCCCCCCCGAATGCAGAGACGCAATCTAGGAGAACCTAAACCTTTGGGGTCACAGCTTTGCAGTCTGAGAGCATCCTCGGCCTTGACGAGCCTAAACATGTGCTGAATTGTCGCTACTACACCTCGCTGGAACACTCAATAGCTACGACGAGTTCGAGACTGTACGGCAACCAGGTCGACAGCCGCAAGAGGAGCGCCTCTGCAAGACGACGTGCCAAATCTTCGATCTGAATCGGCGGAAGTGAAACGTAACGGCGATTGACTCGTTGACACCATTTCCAGGCCAATTTCTCGGTTGCTTCTTGTTCGGCGTAGCATTGTTTCGGTATCTGGATTTTGAGAAGTGACGAGTCGCGAGTCAGACCAACACGAGAATATCAGCAACCTAGGACCTTGCAGAATAGCAGACTAGGACTCGATTGAGAAGGTATGGAAAGTGTTTGCTTGCTCCTCAATTCCTTGCTTCTGAAGCGGCCGTCATTGTGGCGGTTCTCACGTCGGGCATTGCTCCAGGAATGGTCCCGAAACTTAAGAGTCAAGGGCCTCCCCTGGTATGCAGGTATCCAGTGTCATGGCTTGTCTCTCCCGAACTTGACATTCCTACCCTTCGCCCCCTCCCCGATATACACTCCCTCCATTCCTCACATGCGCGCCCCTCCTCTCTACCCAAAACAAGCAACGCTTTCTTCCCTGTGCACCGACCTGTTTTCGGCTCCAAGACTGACTGTTCTTCACCGCCCACCAGGGTCAACAACATACCTCGACATAGGAAAGAAGAAAGGCGGTCTCGACCACACGTTACGGCAGGCTCTGGAATAGCTTTGGTTTTGGATATCGATTGTTCACCGTCGAAAGAAGCGCTGCGGTAGATTCGCCCTCATCTTGCGATTGGGTTTCTCGGAGAAGGTTTAGGGGGTTAGGAATACGAACGACGTCGAGCACACGCGCGGCGCACCTCCTCGACGACTACCCCGAATCGCTTAATCGGACAACAAAAGGTACGCTTCACGGGCTCGGCTGGTGGACCTCTTCTGAGTCCAGTCGCAACCGCGTGGCCTATGTTGTTCTCTACACACATCCGGCAGCAATGGGAATGCTGAGCGACGAGCCCATGCGATCAAGCCTACAGGTGGCGCCTCTCACGATCCAGAAGACGAGGTCAGAGTCGATTGACAATGGCTCCGACCTAACAGCCTCGTCAAACCTTTACTCTCAGTCGCAGATGACGCCGCCGATAACGCCCAATGGCTCGCAAGAAGACCTCCATGAACCTGAAGAAGATGCACCGCCGGTTTTTCACAACTTCTTGCGAGCCTTCTACCCGTTTCACCCTAGCTATCATATGATGGATTCGACCGTGACGCTACCGCTGAACGAAGGAGACGTGATTCTGGTGCACTCAATACACACCAATGGCTGGGCTGACGGCACTTTGTTGGTTTCGGGAGCGCGTGGGTGGCTGCCGACCAACTATTGCGAGGCGTATGATCCGGAAGAGATGAGGAACCTTCTGAAGGCGCTGCTCAATTTCTGGGACTTGATGCGGAGTACAGCAATTGACGACAGCGAAATGTTCGGCAATCAGGAGTTCATGAAGGGCATCATTGCAGGCGTGCGCTATCTTTTGGTACGTTCTGGTGAATCCCGTCTGATGTTGGGCCGCGTGATCTAATACTGCAACAGGAACGCACAAACTGTCTGACGCGTGAGTCAGCGCTCATTCAGAGACATGACGGACTTCGACGGAGTCGGAAATCGTTGCTTTCGGAACTCTCGTCGCTGGTAAAAACAGCGAAGCGCTTGCAAGAAGCGCAAAGGATAGGAGAGTCCGAGGACGAGGTTAACCGCATCATAGACGAGATGATTCTCAAAGCATTCAAGATTATCACCAAGGGAGTGAGATTTTTGGACATTTTGGAAGACGACAGGAGGTTACGGGCACCGGCAGTAACAGTAATGGCCACTGTGATGGAGGAGGCTTACATCCCGCCGACGCCACCCGCAGACACGAGTGGCTTCAACGCTGGCCATGGATATGTCAGAGATGTAGGTTTCCGTGCGGACGGGAACGGGTACGGAGACCGGTACGGAGAGGCTGCGGAAGCGGCTGCATCAGAGGGACTAAGCGAGGCATCACGAGTGTCGACACCTGCTAACAGGCGTTTGTCGTCGGCTTGCTCGACGGGCACAAATGTGCGCCGTCTGTCTCAGAGCAACGGGCTCCAAGCCAATCGTCGGTCATCCTCCATTTCACATCGTGTGAGTCTGGCAGGTCCCTCGCCGTTGTCGAGGCCGCAGAATCTGGTTTCTGAGCGCCTCGGTTCTTGCCATGATCTCTTCTTGTCCCACCTGAGTGCTTGTATCGGGCGGCTGCAGGTACAATCGCAGTCGCGACCCCACCTCGCTCTTGCCGTTCGACAATCGGTCTCCTCGGGTGGCGAGCTTTTGCTGGTCGTTGACGTTGTCTGTGCTCACAACTCGGTCGGCATCGAGGCATTGAACCAGTCTCGCGCAGTCATGTACGACCGTATCAAAGAGCTCATTCACACGGCAAGCGACATCCTCACTAGTGCCGGACCGGAAGCAGAGGACGTAATCGTGCCGCAAGATAACGGCCGCTTGCTAGGAGCGGCGACGGGCTGTGTCAAGGCTTCGGGCGAGTGTGTGGCAAAAACCAAGTGGGTCATTGAGAGGATAGGCGATTTTGAGTACGACTTCGAGAGCGGCAGCTTCGCCGTCGATTTCGACTTGTCGGCGCTGGACATGATCCCGGAGGAGAGGGATCGGTCGAACGCCCTTGATTCGGCGAGCATCGCCGAGTCGAGCGTGTCCGAGGCAATGACGACTGCATCGACCACAATCTCGACCACAGTCTCTACGGCAGGCTCAATTGCATCGTCGGCTGTCGGACGGCCGAAAGCGTTGCCGATCGACAAGCCACTCCCTGAAGTTCCGCAGCTCGACGAACCCATCGAGGAGGAACCCGTCCAGGACAGCCACAAGCCCGAATCCCATGACTCACCCTCACCACCAGCTTCGCGGCCGCAGTCCCCTGTCGCTGAGGATGCTGCGGCTTCCAGCGTGGTGTCTTCGGTATCCTCCCTTCGTCCTAGCCTGCCGCCACTACCCAAGATCTCAACTGCACTGCCACCCGCAGAAGACTACAGCCCCACAGAACAGTCGACCAATCATGAGGGCGAGTTCCATTCGTTCCGCTCGCAAAGCATGACAGCTTCCAGCGCCGGCTCTGGCAGCACCTACCTCAGCCGAGCTTCGGAATCGAGTCTCGTGTCGCAGACTTCGACCCGTGCTACCACCCCCGACAACACTCCGGCACCAAGGGAACAGCCCTCGCTTTCTGAGCTGAGCGCTGCTGGGAGTTTGGCACAGACCGAAGAAGTCGACGATGTCGAGTCCAAGCTTCTTGCAAAGACATATGCGCACGAGCTCATGTTCAACAAAGAAGGACAGGTTACGGGCGGCACGCTTGCAGCCCTCGTCGAGCGCCTGACCACACACGAATCCACGCCCGACGCCATGTTCGTGTCTACCTTCTACCTCACATTCCGCCTCTTCTGCACGCCCACGCAGCTTGCCGAGGCGTTGATTGATCGGTTCGAATATGTCGGCGAAGCGCCCCATGTGGCAGCCCCCGTCCGGCTGAGGACTTACAATGTCTTCAAGGGCTGGTTGGAGTCGCACTGGCGAGAGGAGAGCGACCACGAGGCGTTGGATTTGATCAAGCACTTTGCCGAGTTTCAACTCGGCTCTACCTTGCCCTCCGCAGGCAAGCGCCTCCTTGAGCTGACGGAGAAGGTGTCGTGCGCCGATGGCAACTTGGTGCCTCGTTTGGTCTCGTCCATGGGCAAGACCAGCACCTCCATCTCACAATACATCCCCGCCGACACGCCCCTTCCGCCGTCCATTCTTACTAAGAGCCAGATGCACGCCCTCGCCGGTTGGAAGGCCAATACCCACACGCCCTCGATTCTGGACTTCGACCCTCTCGAGATTGCCCGCCAGCTGACCATCAAGCAAATGGCGCTGTACTGCTCCATTATGCCTGAAGAGCTGCTTGGCTCGAAATGGACCAAGTTCGGAGGCGCGGGTGCACCTAACGTGAAGGCAATGTCGGCTTTCACCACTGGTCTGTCCAATCTTGTCGCCGACACGATCCTGCATTACGAAGAGGTCAAGAAGCGGGCTATCGTCATCAAGCAGTGGATCAAGATCGCAAACCAGTGCCTGAGCCTCCACAACTACGATGCGCTGATGGCAATTACCTGTGCCTTGACCGACACCAGCATCAAGCGGTTGCGGATAACATGGGACAGCGTCAGCGTGAAGCGCAAGGAGATGCTCAAGGCGTTGCAGGCCATTGTCGACTTCAACCAGAACTACAAGGTCCTCCGTGGTCGGCTCCACGACCATGTGCCGCCTTGCCTGCCATTCCTGGGCATGTTCCTGACTGATCTCACCTTTGTCGATGTCGGCAACCCGGCAACCAAGTCGAGCGACACGGGCCTGACCGTCATCAACTTTGACAAGCACACCCGGACGGCCAAGATCATTGGCGAGCTGCAGCGCTTCCAGATCCCGTACCGGCTGACCGAGATCGCTGATTTGCAGGCCTGGCTCCATGGCGAAGTCTTCCGCATCAAGGATAAGGAGAAGACGGGCTCCAACGCCCAAACAACCCACTACCGAAAGAGTCTGCTCCTCGAGCCGCGCGAGATGCAGCAGCTGCGCCAACCTATAGATGCCCTGCCGGGTACCAGTGCCGTCACCACTGGCATGTTTGGCTGGATGCGGAGCAACAACACGAGCCACAGCGTGCCTGCTCAGTCCTAGGCCAGCTCTTTCCACATTATCCCCTGAACGAGTTATTCGCATTTTAGCCACACACCTAAAATGCTCACGACTTTTACCACATGAACGCCGTCTGTTCCGATATCTTGGTCTATTATATGATACCCTATCTTTTTCTTCTGCAGTTCTAACGCCATAATGACGGAATCCCTTTCAGACGACTCGCACTCTGCCGGACACACACCTACTATATTGACTTCTTTTTCGCCAGTTGGCGCTCCCAACTTTCACCCACTCGCTTCGACTCAGCCTCGACGACCTGCAAAGGCATCTGTTGTACCACTTTTACCTGTTCTCATTACCACCACGCACGACGTACATCAAGAAACGGACCGGATCAAGACAAAACACGATTACACGAAGAAACAGGGCCCGCGCCCTTGGCAAAATTCTGCTTTTTGCTGCTGCACGCTTGCGTTTGCGTTTTCTCTTCAACTGTCAATATTACATGCTGCTTTTAATTGTCGGAGGATCGACATTTCTCTTCTTTCAGGTACAGCACGAGGATGCTCTTTTTTTTCTTTCTTTTTTTTACGTTTCGGATGCGAAGTATCACGAGGTGGGGGAGACGATCAGCGACGGACTGGGTGGTAAGGGAGGATATCCAACTGGAATGGAGTTTCGGGGAACAAAGGGGGTCTACTCTGAAGTCATTCACAATGCGTATCTCCGGGTGGGGAAGGGTCTGCTTTTGTGTATCAAGTGGGTTTTATGCTTTTTTCTGGCGAAATAAAAAAACCCTGGGACTGGCGTATTCATGACAAACTCTGTCACATAACATTGTCCTGCGATGTCCTGCGACTGCACTTGCTCGTCTTGTGTTTGTGTGTTTGCGTGACACATGTTTGGCTCTGAACAGAGGAGGGCGCGAAGTTAGTGAACGGGTCAAACTCTTTACCTACCCCTTTTGCGACGTCATGATACTAACCCTCACAAACAGCGAACGCGGAAATCGTGCGAAGGGAGAGCACAGTGGCGAGTCTCCAGGTAACAAAACAGATATGGACGTAAAGCTTTTAGCCTAATGATGTTGTTCCCCGAGTTTCTCCTTTCGTTGGGTTGCCCGCAGTGTTAATAATGACTTGTTGTTTTAGCCGAGAGAGCGCGCGGCTCAAGCGGGCAAGACACACCCTACCCTTCCGTCTCGTCCATGCATTCCCGATGGGACAAAAACGACACATCTCTCTCTCTCTCATTCTCTCATTCTCATCTGAGTTTCGTTATGACACACGCAAGCGCCCGCTCGCTAGATGTGCCCATACCTCGGAAGCAGTAAACTGGGGTGAAGTCGATGGTAGTAGGTAGGACAGAACAGGAAGGGGCGCGACATCTTTAAACACACACACACACACACACACATATCACCCAACGGGACCTGTCATCTAGGTATTATTATTATATCTGGGTGGTGGTTTCAGCCCAGTCAGTCAGTCAGTCACATGGCCGGACTGTTGTTATCTCTGGGGTGGTTTCAACTCCGACTTCTATTAGCTGTGATAATACTGCTCAGCGCATATTTCGGCCCCCCGTTACTCTTTGACTCCCCCCCTCCTCCTCCACCTTCTTCTCCCCCCGGGTCTTCTTCTTCAGGTGGCTGTCCACCTCACGAGTACACAACGACCCTGATATCCCTCGACCCGCTGGTGATATATATACAGAATTTCGTCTCGGCGGAGGAATCCGCCGAGATCATCCGGATCGGCACGCCGTTACTCCGGGAGTCTCCGGTGACCGGCTACGGAGCAGACGTTGGCGGATCTCAAGCCCGGACGTCCTGGTCCGCCCCGCTACCTAACTCGCACTCCCACTCCGACCAGGACACGGACACGGACACGGACACGGGCAGAGCTGTGGAATGCGTCCTAAGCAGAGCCGAGCATTTCCTCGGAACGTTGTTAAGTCCGGGGAGGGACGAGATCGGCCAGGCCCAGCTGGTCCGGTACACGGACGGGCAGAAGTTCGACCTCCATCACGACTGGTTCAGACAGCCCAGATTATTGGAGTCTGATAGGGAGAGCGGGCGGAGGAGGCTGTATAATAGGGTTGCCACGCTGTTCGTCACGCTTCAGGCGGACTTTAACTTTACGCGGGGTATTATTAGTGGGGAGACGTGGTTTCCGCATGTCAGGCCCATCACGCCCCAACAACACCACCACCAACAACACAGTAGAGGAAATTGTGGGGGCGGTTTGGAGGGGAAAAAACAGACGGGGGAGAAGAAGACAACAACCGTGGAAGCGAAGGTATTCAAGAATGGAGAGGGGGAGAAGGGTTGGTTACAGAGGGGAATGCGGATCATGGGGTGGGAGTGGAACGGAGGGGGGAACGGAGGGGGGAACGGAGGGGGGAATAAAGGGGAGGACGGACTGGGAAACGGGGGGGAGGAACAAAGACAAAGGGGGAAAGGTGAAAGTGAAAGTGAAAACAAGGCGGTAGAAGGGGAGAGGGGTAACAACGGGGTTGAAGAAGGGGAAGAAAGGGAGGGGAAGACAAATGGGGAAGGGGCAAAGGGGGGAAACGGGGAGGGCGAGAAGGAGGGAGTAAAAGCAGACGGGAGAGAGGGGGATGAATGGGAAGGGAGGCTATGGAGAGAGCACGAACACGGCGGCCTGGCGTTCAGAGCCATCCCCGGAAACGCGCTGTTCTGGGTCAATTTGTTCCCCAACGGCACCGGCGACCACAGGACGCTGCATGCCGGACTACCCGTCAGAAATGGGACGAAAACGGCCATGAATATCTGGCCTAGGGTTTTCTTTGGGCCTGACGCTTGAATCATCTTTTAGTCACAAGCTTGCATCTAGTTATTGCGTGTTTCTCTGGCTTATGTTAGTTATGTACTGCAAAAGCGTTTACGTCCACCTACTCGAATGCCATACCTGGTGGCCCGTGGGCGTACTGTTATGTCTGTGCCGGACATGGCATAAAGAATTCTACTGAATGTTATTAGGGCAGATCTGATACCACTACTCGTTCGGGGTATTATCGTGTAGAGATGCTGTAGTGTCTTGGGTGTTACGACATGTTGACAACATACGGCCGGCCACACTGGAAGACTACGAACTTGAACAGTTACGCACACTCTACACGTAACACCCATCACTCAATCCATACAAGGGGCGAGCATTTCCAAAAAAGATAACCAACTTGTATTTTTTTGTTGTCGTTTCTATCATATATACAATGTCTAGCGACGTCGAGCAACTGCGATTGTTGGCAGCGCCACGGTGGGCTTTTGGCTATAATGCGACAAGTAAATCTAAAACAAAACGCTGCGTAGCTTCATGAGTTTCGACCACATATGCCCCAGTACCCGTAAATGCGTATGCGTATGCGATGCTGACGTTAGAGATGCCCATCACAAATGGCCCAAAAAAACACGGAACGCCGGGGGTATCCTGAAAGCAGCAGACGCACACAGGCACCCAACAGCGCGCCATCTACAAGATCTCGTCTTCTCAATCATAATCATCGTCCATCTGCGCCGGCTCGTCTGCTGGTGGTGAATAGGTGTCCTGCAGGTTGTTTGGATGAAGCCCGCAGTTTGGGCGATGATAGCTGTTATCGTGGGCCAAAATCCGCCGGTGGTCGGCGAGGCACAGGTAGCAGAATTCGTGCTTGCAGAGAGGGCCTGTAACGTTGGCAAAGAAAACAGCATCAGCAAATGCCTGTCTGATGCCCAACAAGCGAACCAATGTGTGTCGTCGATAAGCAGAACCCTAGGACTACCACCAAGTGCTAGCGCCTGGTCCCTAACCGCGGCAGCTGGTGCTGTGGTGGCGAGTCCATTCGGCATTGCAGCCCCAGCAGAACTGGTAGCGACATCTGATACCTGCACGAACAAAAATCGAGTTACAACGCTGTCCGTGATCGTGGGTGGGTAGGCACAGTGTGGCTCGCTCAGGGAAACATACTTCACCTGGAAGTTTCTCCCGTCCCTCGTCTCTCGCTTGAGAGTTTGTCGTGCTTGGGGAAATGAAAGGGGCGTAGGAAAAGGGGGTTTCTTACAAGTCATATGGGAGCTATCATGCCTGTTAGTAAACGCGACGAGAGAACATGCGCAATAAGAGAGAAGACTTACCATCCGTCGTTCTTCTCAATGGCCCAGCCGCAACCAGGGCAGGGTTTCGTTGTCCTGGCCACCAACAACTGACTCTGTTCTTCCTCCTGTTTGCGTCTGACGGCAATTCTGCGTTGCTCCTCTGCCGCTCGCCTCCTCGCCTCCCTCTCTCGCTCCTTCTCTCGCTCCTCTACCCGCCGCCTCTCCGCTTCTCGCCTGCGGAGCTCATCAAGTCGCGCACGCTCTCGTGTTTCCTGCGCCATGAGGCTCTGAGCAAATGCGCGGTCGGCGTCCTCTTGTGCCCGACGAGTTGCCGCCTCGATGTCTGCCTGCTCATTGACCATGTCGAATTGGCTGCGAAAGTTTGCAGGATCCTCCCGAAGGCGGTCGTACTCCTCGCACGACAGGTTCTCGTGCCATGCGACCTTATGATTGAAGCATGACCTATGGCCGCAATCACGGCAGATCACAATGGGCTCCTGCGCCCCTCCTTCATGGATCTGGCCAGCTCCGCAGTCCGGTCCGGTGCACCAGAAGAAACCCTCGACCTGTGACATGGTCTCTCGAACAGTGTATTGCTCATATCTGGTGCGCCAGTGGTTAGTTTAACTGTGTGGGCGCGCAAACGCTGCAGTCTACCTGGAGAACTTACTTGTCCTTGGACGTATTGTTCGCGAACCGCTGGACGTCGTGGTATTGAAGTTCGGCCCTACACTCAGGACACCGGAGATCCTTCCAGCCCTTTCTGTGAAGGTCTGCCTCGATTGTTCTAGCCACGCATTCCAGACAGACCCCCGGCGGGTGATTGCATGCGCTCGTCACCGAACCCTTTGGAAACTGCGTTACGTCTTTTGTTTCCACGCAGGCGATGCACTGCAAGTCTCCGCTCAGGACTTCCAATGGCACCCTCTGGTTCGTGACTACTACCGCGCCGCTCTCACCGGCCACCCGGTACCGTTGCCCGAAGCTAGAACGTGTCAGCAGAGAAGGGAGGTTTGAAGCTATCGATTCATCGAGAAAGCGGGGGCATGCTTACCCGAAAGTGTCAGCTGAATCCTGAGGAATACTGACGGGCGCTCTGTGCTCCTGGCTCTGGAGAAAAGCCACTGTCATGGCATTTTGACGTGACTCGATGATTGAAGAATATGGATTGTTTGTCGAGAAAACCGTCGCCATCGTGGCATTTGGAGGTTGTGCAGTGTTGCTTGCCCTTGGCTGCTGCTGTGATGTCGCCTCGTTGCCAGCAGGATTTGGCCTGGGTGTCCCTTGCTCAACAGTGCTGTCTCCATTGCTGACTCTTGCTGACGGGGGTGTCTCGTCGATGGTCAGATTCTCAAAACCGCTTAAATTGGGCTCCCGATACTGAAAGGTTGTAACAGAGACCAGAGACGGACTGGTGCTCGGTTGTTGCTGCTCATGTTGCTGCTTACCCGAAGTCTGGTTCTGGGAGGTCTGGCCATTTTTAGGAGAGACGGTGGTGTCTATATCCAACTCAAAGAGAGAACGATTGACCGGTTTATAATAAGAGCCGGGCAGTGTCTGTGATGAGGCCATGGTGTCTAGGCGCGTAAGATGTGCTGAAGGATTGCTGGATAAGGTTGAGGTTGAGGTGGCTTTGACCGAATTCCTTGACGAACTGGCCCTTATCTGAGCGTTTTGTTCTGTTAGCAAAATCGAGCGTTTGTTATTAGCTGGACGTAGATGCTGAACCGGCGGCGGCGACGAACGAGCGTCTTGCGGGACGTAGAGCGTGAAGGACTCGTGTGGTGTGTTCCGCCTGGAGCCGTCGCTAGATTGAGAGCTTCTTCCCTCAAATCGTAAAGGGATAATGGGTGGATGTCCTGACGAGGCTTCCACAGCAGCGGCAGCAACATTTTCATCCTCACCGCTATCGTCCCCGCTGCGTCGAAACACCCGGCTGGCTCTCTGTCTGAGAGGGCGGAGCATTTCACCTCTCAACAAGTACTGCCCGAACAGAGAGACGTGCCGTGAGTCCCGAAACCGGCCCAGCGACCACCACACGAGCCTCAATGACTCTAATGACAAGAACTTGGGGAATTGTGGCTGCCGTTTCACACTTGATGACGAGAAGATTGAGAAAGAGAGTTTGGACATACCAGTCAGCTGGGAGCAGGGTGTGGGGCAAGCCAGTGGTCGGGAAGCACACACACAGCCTGCTTCTCAAAAGGGAAAGGTTCAGGTCGGTCGAGCTTGCCGTGCAAGTGGACAGCAGCGCTAGTGGGCCGGACCACTGCTAGGAACAGCCCTCGAAGACCTGTGGAGGCGGGGCAGTCGGTCCAAGTGATTTCAGCCAGTCTGCGCTTCGGTGCAGGGGTAGGTACTTGGAGAGCTCTGCGGGCAGGCTCAGCTCGGCTTGGCGGGAGAAATTGCGTTGACAAATTGCACTTTCCGTGGATGAGATCGTCGGCTTACAGAGCTGTAACGTAGGTTCTACCAAGGAAGAGAGAACAGATGACGGATGCCGCTCGGCGGGATGATTTACAGAGCCTTGCCCAACTTTTAGCGTGGGATTCTAGTGGATTGACTGCTGGCTGGCGTCTCTCCACTTTGCCCCCGTGTAAGTGCTCCCGCTTATCGTTCTGGCCGAGTATCTGTGTGTACTGCTACAATTGACTAATCGCTTAGGTGTACAGTATCAGTGAGCGGCTTCGGTAGCGCGAGAGTGCCACATCAGGCCCACTGGAGAACAGTCAGATAGGGAGCCTTACCACGTGCCGGACAAATTTCGTGCGATGGTGCAAGTCGGTCTCGATGCTAGCAGTGGAAGATGTTGCAAAGGGGAAAAGGTCCGTGGTCACGATGAAAGCACTTAAGCTTCAACTTGCCGTTCTGCCGGCCACCCCGCCATTCGGAAGATCCCCGGCCCGCGGCCGACACTTTATGAACAGTCTTGACGCCAGCAGTTGTGCCTGTTCGCTTGTGACGTATGGAGGGGCTGTCGTCTTTGGGAGTCCTGGTACTGGAGCCGGTCAAAACTGCAAAACAAGTCGAACATCTCGCGTGAGACCACTGGCTGGTGGGACATATGGCTGGCGTAAGCAAAGGTGTCTAAGCAATCTCAGGTCGCAGATAGATACATGTATGTAGTAACAAACAGCAGTGATGAGAGAAAGAGACAACAGAAATACAAAGCCTCCAGGGAAAATCAAAGGAAATTCGTCATGCCCTTCCACCCACCCCATGTGCCGCCATCTGAAGACTTGTCCTGCTTCTCACGAGGCGGGAAGCACAGTCGATTCAGCATTGTCCGCTCACTGTTATTGGCCGCGAACTTGTCCCTCTTCTCTTCAGTTCCCCACGCGACAAGCATATGCTGCATGCGGACCACAGTCGGCTCCTTGATAGCATCGCCCTTCCCGACCTGCCGCATGTTAAGAGCGGGCACGATCGTCACCACGTTGGTCAGGTCCGTGTGCAGCTGGTCTCTAGTGGGCTTGGGCTCCATCCTGGCGATGTTGAACGGCTTGCGGTTCTGCAGGATGTTCTCGCACTTGAGCTTGTGCAGGTTGTCGAGGAAGTCGGGGCTCATGTCCCACTCTTGGCGAGAGTTGTGGACGATGTACGGGTTGATGTCGAGATAGAAATGATGGGTTGCCGTGAGAAGCTTCTCGTGCAGCTCTATCGCCGGCGAGATGACCTCGTCGTGACAGGTCACGCACACGTTGTTCCAGCTCCCTCCCTTGAAAAACAACTTGAACAAACCGACCAGCTCTATCGTCAGCTCTTTTGCTCGGGTTGCTCGGGCGCGCTCATAGTCGGGCGAGCAAATGACAGCATTCATTGCCTCGGAGCGCCATGTTCGTACAGCAAAAAGATCTATACACATCCATTGTTAGTCATCGCAGACCAAGTATTCTGTATTTTGTATTTTGCATGGGCCTTTCGGTTACCTCTCTTCGGCTCAACATTCGTCTGCATCGATGCCTCCACGAAGCCGAGAACCTCGCCAACGCCACGAAGATGTCCGATGAGAATGTGCTGAAACACGTTGTCGTAGAGATACCTCATGGCGACGGCAATCAGGATGTCGATATCCGTATCCGGGAACATGGAGCCGTTGAGGAGGTCAGCATAGTGGTTCATGTATCTTCTGAGCTTCTGAGCATCGTTGGGTCGTTTCTTCGCCCCCGCCAGAACATCCTCTACCCTATCGGGATCGTCGATGATGGGTTCGACGATCTTGGTGACCCAGTCCGTCACGCTGCTGACGAGATCATCAAAGTCCTGGGATCTGAGGTTAGTGATGTTTTCCATTTGGTGGACGGACAGCCTGTGGCAGACTTACGCGCCCAACTTCCTCCGGGGTAAGATCTTTTCTGTATGGCTGAAGACTGAAGATGTGCGACCGGGCCTCGTCCAGCTCTGCCTTCAATCCCTTGTTCTCCGACTTCAACTCCTCAAATGCGTCGGCCAGGGTGTCAGTCCCAGTCGCGACCTCCTCGAGGCTGGATTTGATCTGCAACTCCAACTCCTCGACTACTCTCTCTGCTTGCTCGGCGCGGTTCTCGGCCTCAGTAACCTGTTTCTCGGCTGCGTGCTGCACTTGATAAACGCGCTTGTTGGCTGCTCCGAGCCTCTCCCTGAGGTGCTCTACCTGCTCCCTAAGGAGATGCACCTCTTCATCATCTCTGTGACTGGTCCGTCTTAAGACGTCGATATCGTCTTGAGACTTGCCCGGCCTGAGATTAGAGTCTTGATAGTGAGCTTGCTGCGCATCAAGCGTTGTGGGATCCAAGACAAGATTTTGGGTAAATGATGGTCGCGGAGGAGATCCTTCGGCTGACCTTTCTCTCCGGCTTCTGTGAGACTTCTCCCCGCCTTCAATAGCTACATCCGCTCCGTCACCCCCGGCCAACGACTCTCGGGTATGGCGTCGCTCATGGTTGCTCCTACTCCGACCATACTGCTTCTTCATCTTCTCCAATGGAATCGTCCCTGCGTTGGTCTGCACGGGGATCTTCTCTGGTCGTGGCGGGGGCACGTTCTCGTGGGTGTGCACCGTCTGCGGTGGCTCACCTTCAAACGCCGCTCGGAGGTCATCCATGCTCATATCGCGTGGTCATGCTTTGCTTAGGGTTTGTTGATAGCACAAGGACTTCCGAGGCTGATCAAATGGGAGGTAAAGTAAACTAATTTAGCGACCAGCAAAAAAGTAGGACGATTTACTTGTGTTGGGAGTTATCGGGAAAGTAAAGAAGCTCAGAAGCATAGTTAGGTAGATGCGGGGCAGCCCAATATCGAGCCGTCAAACAGAGCAAACGGGTGCAGGAGCTGGAAGTTGCCTTTTTGAAGGATGGAACAATCACCTCTCTCAGTGCTAGAGAGAAGTAGGTACCGGTACATCTTGATTGTCTCGGGTACATGCCGCTAAAAGCTGAGCTTGGAAACTTTCAGGGGCTGTTTGGGTTCGGACAACTAAAGTTCTGGGTCGCTCCTTCCGCTAAGGTGACCACGGATCCACTCCCGTCTGGACATGCAGCCTTGCTTCTACAACATGCAATCGGCATGCCGCGAGGTAATTGACAATCGGAAAACATCGCATACAGAATAATTCCGGTGAGATATAGATGTAAAGATCACTTCCGTTGCCAGCACCAAGATTCGAGCGAGAAGGGCTATCACAAGTCGAGAACTTTGTAGCGATTCTCAACGCTTCATCACAAGCCAGAGCCCAGGCAAGCCGGCCCAGGTTAGGCTCCATCCACCTAAAGAGCTCCCCACACACAGCCTTCTTGAGAGTCAACCTAGTCCCACTTTTATCAGAGACCCCGCAGCTCCACGCAGCTCGGTCAACGAATGCTGGTTGCAGAAGGAGCTTCCAACATGCAGCTGCCTTGTCTCCATTCAAGGAGCAGGACTTCGGACTGCATGAGTGGGCAGCTAATAGGCTTCCACGACAGAGTGATTATTGGAGCTGGAACTGCACCACCGAATGAGCACAATGGGCGACCGAGAAAGACGGCCAAAAAGTCCTAAGCTTGGCTAGGATAGAGGCAACACTGCCCGCCTTGTTTCCTGGCCGTTCACAGCCGCCGGAGAACAATGCCGGGGAGATAGAGGATCGGATACCTGATGTACCTGTAATCGATTTGACCAGATATGGCGCCGTTTGATGACTGCAAAGGTCACGAGTTGCCTTTACAAACGTCGGGCTCGCAAAGGTCGCCCAGCTGAGAGGGGCAAACAGAACCTGAGCTAGAACCACTTATAAGAAAGGCACCTAGGAGGCTGACAGCTTACACAGTGCACCAGCCGTACTTTTTGAGCTCACCAATTCGTTCACCACTTGCACCTACCAATTTGGTGCAGTTAAGAAGCTATATCATTTTTTTCCCTGATCTGGCTACTCTTCCCCTCAACATCATCTGTCACCGAACAACGTACCCCGCCAACATCCCAAGTTCGACAACACTTGAATTTATTTCCTGATTCAGCCACAACGCTATACTCACCGGCGTCAAACCATTCCGGCCTTTCAAGCAGCCCAGATTATTACCATTCTCGCCGTTCAAAATGGATTTCGAAAAGCTCACCATTGATGAGCGCAAGATCATTGTCGGTATCGACTTTGGTACGACATACTCTGGCATAGCTTGGGCCGAGACGCAGCGTCCTGATCGCCGTCTCCCCGTCACATCATGGCCGGTCTCCAAGACAATCCGTGAGGGCGAGTCCTCGGACAAGGTCCCCACCAAGCTTCGGTACAACAATAACAACATCGAATGGGGCTTCTCAATACCCATGAGCGCTCCTACTAGCGAGATCATCGACTGGTTCAAGCTGTAAGTCTTCGCATGCCCCGCATTCCAGATTGGGTGCTCATACAGAAACAGTGACCTCGAGCCTACGCTCACCAGTCCGGCCGGCGTGATGCGCAATTCTGCTGCCCGCGAAGGACGCAACGTCGACAAGCTCGTCACTGACTACATCTCTGCGCTGGGTGACCATCTCATGTACACCCTGAAAGAGAAGTTGGGCGAGGGCGTCGTCAAGAGCACCCCGCTAGAGTTCGTCGTCACTGTCCCGGCGATCTGGACTGATCGAGCCAAGGACAAGACGAAGCAGGCCTGCATGCGTGCGGCCGGTCTCTCGACTACCAAGCCCCTCATCCATCTGATCTCCGAGCCCGAGGCTGCCGCTATCTATGCTCTCCACGGCCTTGATCCCCATGGTCTCAAGGTTGGCGACAGGTAGGTTGTTGTCCCTTCCATCCGAGAATGACTGTTCGATGCTGATATCGGATGAAAGCTTCGTCATTTGCGACGCTGGTGGCGGCACCGTGGATCTCATCTCGTACACCATCACCAAGCTGAAGCCTATCCTCGAGGTCACGGAGGCAACTCCCGGTACCGGTTCACTCTGCGGATCTACCTTTTTGAATATGAGATTCAGGAATTTCCTAAAGGCCAAGCTCGGGAACGAAGAAGGCTTCGATGACGAGGTGCTGGCCGAGGCTATGGAGAAGTTTGAGCGAACCGTAAGTTCTAGCCCCTCTCTCTCTCCCCAAACTTCCCCCGTGTCTGACATGTAGTAGGTCAAACGCCAATTCACGGTAAACGCTCCCCCGGACGAGACGTACATTATCCCGGTCGGCGGTCTCGCCAACAACAAGGAGCTTGGCATCTCTCGAGGTCGGTACTCACTCAAGGTACCTACCCCAAACCCCTATCACTTTCCCCCCTTGTACCCGTACTTACTCTCTACTTAGGCCTCCGACCTCCAAATGATCTTTGAACCTGTGATCCAAGAAGTCATCAAGCTGGTCAAGGACCAGATTTCATCCAGCGCTGTCCCGATCTCCGCTGTCCTGCTTGTCGGAGGCTTCGGCGCGTCCAACTACCTGAAAGAGCGCCTCCGTTCTTCTATCGACAAGAAGATCAAGATCATGCAGCCGCCCAATGCCTGGCTGGCAGTCGTTCACGGAGCGGTCATGAAGGGGCTTGCCCAGTGTGCCCCCGAGAAGCTGACCATGGTCAAGGTGGCGAACCGCAAGGCCCGCAAGCATTACGGTACTGAATGGCGCACCCGGTACGACGAGAAGATCCACTCTCACCTGCGCGAGAAGAAGCACTGGTGCGGCCTGGATGGCTGCTGGAAGGTGTACACCATGGAGTGGTTCATCAGGAAGGGCGACAGCGTTTCGGAAAACGAGCCCTTCCTGACCAGCTTCGTCTGGACCGGTCCGGTCACGCAGGGGAGGATCAAGAAGATCAAGATGGATATCTACGCCGACCGCACACCCCGAGATGCGCCAGTCGCCAGGGATGACAACGTGAGTCTGCTCTGCCACGTCGAGGCGGACGTCAGCCACATCCAGGAGAATCTGCTGCAGAGAAGAAAGGGCAATGACGGGCAGTGGTACTACGAGATGAATTGCAAGATTGAGGCTGTTTGTAAGTTACTTACCCCTTTATGAGAATGGTGGATTGGGGAGATACTGACAAGTTGGTGAACAAGATCTTTCAGCCTCAACGCAGTACACGCTGCTGTACCAGAACCAGAGATACAACTCTGTCACGGCTGAGTATGTCTAGACATGGCGCATACACCGAGATAACAGACTCGATGATGCGAGTGTTGTTGAAGTTTGTCATTATTAATTGTTTGATGGGCGAAAGCTTTGGGGGTTTCATGACTTTATATGACACACGCACACACACACATTCTCGGGGCAATGTAATAGGAGTTTGTGTGACCGCTTTCTTGGGATCGCAAAGGACTGGATTCATCATGTTTTGTTTTTTGGCTGGGTTGTCATTTTGTAGCAATTTTGCTTAGGTAGTTTAGTTACCCAAGTCAAAGTAGAAATCTAACCTTGGGTTTCCCCCCATTTTTCTCTGCTCTTCTGTGAGTCATAAAGCGAGGTCAACACACGATGACATGATATAACATGATAACAGATGCCACATACACTTTACGTAAGATCAAGGCTTACTTCTTCTTGCCTGATGCATTAACCGATTTAGCTACTGGAAGTTGCCCTAATGCCCTAGAGTCCTGCAGCGATGCTTATTTACACTATATACTTCGTATATCTCCGCCATTGGTATCCTTTTCCCCAAAGCATGTTTCAGATCTTTTACATGTCTAGCACTAGTTAATCCAGCCTTCTTGGTTCGGGGGCCCAAGTGGCTCCGAGTCCCATGTCTGTCACCATTTCTCCGTTCCTTGCACCATGGTTCTGGCATGTAAGTCTAGTACTCCAGTGCACACGCTGGCTTGCTAAGCAGATAGGGAGGAAGAGTGCCACCATCTATCCTCCATCCGTCGTCTCAGTCCTCACAGCTCATCCTCCTCCATGCTGCACAGCCAGCCAGAGCAATAGAATCCCCTTCTGCCCAGCCAGCGATCAAGCCGGTCAGTCACTGCCAGACACCAGCCCTCCTGATAATCGTGGTGTCCGAGCCACTTTGGCTTTGGGGGCGTGTGATGGCCTCCCTGGTCTGATTTCCTGGTCTGTTGTCCCCGGCGCTTGACTGAGATATGTCGTATAGCTTGTTCGTTCCTCAGTTGGTTGTTTGTTTTGTTTGTTTGTTTGATCTTCCACACTTATCTTGAGGGCTTACTACCTTATCCCATCTCTCCTGTTGTTAGGCTCCTTGCCCACCATCTTCCTCGGCCACTCAGGACAGATGTCAATCTTTTCCCTCGGCCACACCATCTCCAGCAACAGAAACAGTAAATAATCCACAATGACACAGAGACAAAACAGTTTTCCAGCCCATATCCCACACCCATAATACCTCTTGAGTCTATCAATGAGTGCAAAGCTCTGCACCCCGGACCTCCCTCGTGTAGCGCTCCAGCTACCCTTGTTCCCCGTTGTTGTGCTGTCGTAGCCATAAAACTCCCCCTCACTTATCGCTCCCGATATCCCGTTGTATACACGTTCCGTGCGTAGCGCGACATTGGTCCAGGAGTACATACTCTTGACCTGCTCGTGGAACAGTTCCGTGCGCACCTTGCCTGCCCGCAACGCGGCGATAGCTTTGCCTGTCGCTGCCACTAAATCATCCTCTTCCGGTTTGGCGAAGACGGTCATGTGGGAGGGCAACACCTCTGGTATACCGCCCACCTGTGTACACACGACGTATAGACCGCACGATGCGGCCTCGACGATTACTGTGCCAAAGGCTTCTGTTAAACTGGGATGGAGGTAGATGTGTCCGCGGACCATGACATCCCTGACTTCTTCGTGCCGCACGGGGCCGAGCATTTCTACCCGGTCTTGGAGAACATTCTGTTCTATCATTTGTTCCAAGTCAATAGCCTTGGGTCCGGAGCCGGCGATAATGAAGCGTGTGTTTGGATGGTTTTCCAGAATTCGGGGAATGGCGGCGGTAAGTAAATCGGTGCCCTTGTTGTAGAACAGACGGGAAATGACGACTATGGTTATTGGGTCATGAGGTCCCAGCTGGCGGGCGGGGGGTACAGATGAACCAAAACCGGAGGTGGGATGGGTGGAGGGGTGGTTGGGGGAGGTGGAGGTGGGTGAGGTGGTGGAAGTGACTTCAGGGTGGGACAGGGGGCGGAAGTTCTCTGCCACTACTGCATTGGGGATCACGGAAACCATCAGGGGGTCCAAACTGGCTCGCAAAACGGTGTTCTCCTTGCTACACATAGTTAGAACATGAACAAAAACAAAGGGGGTGGAAAATGATAACAATGGAGTGAGAGAAGGGGACGTACCATGTATGGCTCACGCAAATGACATGATCGACGTCACTTAGCGAGAACTTGAGCAGCTTGTTCGCAAGAATGCTGGCTGCGTCTGCAAACCCAAACAGACTGTGATCTGTAAACACAGTCCGTAAACCCATGGTCCTCGCGTGGAGGATGGCTTCGTGGCAGAGGTTGCTCAGACTGCCGTGGCCGTGAACAATGTTGATCTGTTCTCGGAGAACAATGTTGCGGAATACGGGAAAGGCGGAAAAGACTGTGGGAAAGGTCGCTGAACGGTACATGACCAAAGACGGAACGTGGTACACCTTCAGACCGTTGGTGAGGTACCTCACCCCGGTGCGGCCCTCGTATGCATGCGTTATGATGATGACCTTGTGCCCCCTGTCCATGAGCTTCGTGGACAGCTGGTAGATGTGGCTCTCGATCCCGCCCGGTTGCGGATAGAAGAAGTCGCTGACCATGGCGATGTTGTATGTTGGCGCCATTTTGTCGACATTAAACTGGTGATGTGAGAGAAGTTGTGTGATAAAGGTATGGACATTGCAAAAACCGGGAATTTGCAATGAGATGCAATTCATCAGACGCGCATTTCATCCAATCCGACCAATGTCACATTCATCTGAAATGGCAGCGTGTCACTCGTGTCGCCAAGGAAGGCGCTCCGGCAGGCAAACGGGCCAACCCGCTGATAACGATAAGAAGCTCCCCTTAGGGCGGTGGCGCCTGGCAATTCAACTTTCGAGCGCCAAAAGTTTTGGGAGGTTGCAGCCCCACGTCGCTGCGGACTGAATTGAAGACGAGTTCGACGTTGTTAACACGCGCCATTTGCTCGTTTCTGGATTTTAGTGTCGGCACTGTGTCTCTGTTTTGCGCCCTCAGTTTCCCTGTTTGAATTTCAATTTGGATAGATAGGCACTACACAATTGCATCAATCGAGAACATCGGCCGCCAGTGCATGGGCAGAAGCAACAATGTACGCCCGCTACATCCCTCCGCCGAAGAATACGGCGCCGTCATTTGCCGCGCCATCCACAGCGATTGCAGCACTAGATCAGTCGACGGTAGCGCAGCCGAAAAAGATTGTCTTTGAGGATGACGAGTTCCCTATTCCGGATCCGAAGAAGCGAAAGTGGGATGATGTAGAGGAAGTCACAGCCCCATCGAAGGAGAAGAAGTCACAGAAGTCCAAGTCGAAAGAAGAAGGACAGGATGATACCAAGAAGTCGAAGAAGAAGAGCAAAGCTGAGACCGTGGAGGTAGGAGGCGCCCTAGAGGGACCGAAAGATTCGACGCCAAAGAAGAAAGAGAAGAAGGACAAGAAAGAGAAGAAGAAGAGGCCGGAAAAGAGGGATACAGACCACCAAGCACAAGCCGACATAGATGCAGAGGAGCCGCCGGTTGAGGGAGAGCCTGAACCAGCGGCAGCTGCGTCCAGCCCTGCTCCTCAACCAGACACTTCGGGCAGCAAACCAAAACCAAAGAAGGAGAAGAAAAAGAAAAAGTCAAAAGATGGCAGTTCGGGGCCGGCTGAGCACGAGGATAGTACAGATGGCATTCGCAAGAGGCACAAGTCCGTTCTAGAGAAACTGGACAAGGTGCTTCAGTCGGCTAGGACGGCAGACGGAGACGTGGAGATGGCAGACGCGGCCAAGTCGGACGAGGAGATGGCCGAGCCTGTAGAAGCTCACGGTCTCGAACCACTTCCGCAGCCTGACCCGGTGGCCCTGGACGATGCCAAGATAACCTACAACACCCTACCGCCCTGGCTCGCTTCTCCCATTCATGTCACGGCTGATACCAAAGGATCCTTCACGGACCTGGGGATTGCAAAAGAGTCGGCTGAGATATTAGCATCCAAGGGGTTCAAAGAAGCCTTCGCTGTCCAAACTGCTGCACTTGCACAATACTCGCCGACTGTACCTCACTTCGGAGACGTGGTTGTTGCTGCCCCCACCGGATCGGGAAAGACGCTGGCCTATGTCCTTCCCATGATCCACGACATCAGCCACAACTGGATGACGAAGCTCAGGGGTATCATTGTCCTGCCGACAAGAGACCTTGTGCAGCAGGTCCAAGCCGCCTGCGAAGCCTGCGCTGCTGCTTTCGCCATCGGCGAGGGTCACCAGAGAGTCAAGATCGGGACTGCCATGGGCAACAGGCCGTTCAAGGAGGAACAGTCGATGATAATGCAGGAGGATGAGAAGTATGATCCAGAGGGACACAGAAAGTACAAGGAAAGGAGGTTCAGGATCAGCTTGGATCCCGATTCGGAAGATGAGTGGCCTTATCCAGTGAAAAAAGACCCTACCTGGGGCCACGTTCATTTGCAGGTTCCCAAGGTGGATGTTTTGATATGCACGCCCGGTAGACTCGTGGAACACATCAACCATACAAAAGGATTCACACTCGATTGGGTTCGCTGGCTGGTCATCGATGAAGCGGACAAGCTGCTCGCGCAAAACTATCAGCAGTGGCTACCCACGGTCATGGAGAAGCTGAGCGTCAACAAGCCGAATCACCGATTGTTCCGTCTCGACAAGAGAATGCCCGACGGCGTCCGCAAAATCGTTGTCAGCGCCACCATGACCCGTGACATAAGCCTGTTCCAAGGTTTGAAGCTGTGGAGACCCCGTCTCGTCCTCCTCGAGGGCACAAAGGCGGGCGAGCACACGCTACCAGCGACGCTCCAGGAGTCGGCCATCAAGATTCGCGATCCAGCACTCAAGCCGCTCTACTTGATTGACCTGCTCAGGAGTCAACATCTTGCTCCTCCCCAGGCGAAGGAGGAACCAGCTGAGAAGGGTGATGAGGATGAGGATGACACTGATTCCGAGAGTAGCGACTCCGAGTCGGATGCAAGCTCGTCGTCTGACGATTCTGATTCCTCTGATGATTCAGGGGTTGAAGAAGAGCGGGCGAAGCTCTCGGTCAAAGGGGGCAAGGCGAAGTTTGACACTACGGTGCTCATATTCGTCAAGTCCAACGAGGCAGCCCTTCGTCTATCGCGCTTGCTGGCGATCCTCGCGCCGGACTTGGCGCCCCTCATCGGCACCCTTACAAGCTCTACAAAGACGTCGAAGCGCATGGAGACACTACGAGCCTTTGCGCGGGGCAAGCTACGCATCCTGGTGGCCTCGGATCTTGTGTCTAGGGGCATTGACCTCGACCTGGACCACGTGGTCAACTACGACATACCCCTTAGCGAAACCTCGTATGTGCATAGGGTGGGACGTACGGCGCGTGCCGGCCGCGCTGGGTACGCCTGGACTTTGCTGGAGCACGCCGAGGCCAGGAGGTTCTGGCGGGACTTTGCGGGCGAGGGTAAGGGGGCCAGCACGGCCATCCTTAGGTCTAGGAAGGTTGAACGGGTTAGATTACAGGCGGATGAGGAGGACGGCAAGGCATCTGGGTTCAGCGAGGAACGCGTCAAGGCGTACGAGAGTGCCCTGGAGCAGTTGCGCAGGGAGGCTGCTGGCAGGTAGTTTTAATGAGCTTTGTAAAAAGAAATTAATATCGTCACCACGTCGCTTGCTCAACTGGGTGGGTTCTTCGGTTTAGAGCAACGACTCAAGATCCATCAAAGCCATGGCACACACCCTGTGCAGTCGAAATCCAAAATCGAACTTTTCGTCATGAATGTTCAGAGTCAGAAGCTTAACCTCTTCAAAGGTTTATCAGAGTAATTGCGCCGTGGTCCTTTTCGATAGGATACAAGGTAACCGGAGCTGCCCTTTGGCTTCCAGGCTGTACTATGATTATGGTTGCCATTGGAGCTGCGCCAGTGTCGTGACAATAATTCTTGACTGTGGAACCAGGCTTTTGTAGCGTAGTTTCTTTACAAAAACTTATTATCTCGATGAGTCTGGAGAGGTGTAATATCAGCTTAGTGATTCCCGCTTCCAGTGGCCAGGTGGGAACGCAGCATCCACTTGTGGTGGGCGGGCGGGCAGCTTGGACCCCACGGAGCTTGGCCCAGACAAGCCTGAAAGCCCCGCCAACTGGCTCACAGCTTCCGGAATGCATCGCAATGATTGGATAGAACCCTCCACAGGCACCGCTGAAAGCAACAGCACAGTTGCACCAGCGGACAGGGGGTCCGATACTTTTTACAAGCTGTCCTTTTTGGTGATCGATGTGAACAGGTAGCCGCAAGCCTGCCGCAACGCAAAACCAGCGACATTGCGCAACAACAACGAAATCAGCGGTAAAGGCCAGATTAGACTTTGTCTCTTCTTATCTGATTATCTTCATAAGTCAGTTAGTTCCCTTTTATTGCATTGACCGCCAGTTCTTTCTTCCCCGGCTTCCTTTCCAACGTTCGTTACCGGCAGGCAAGCTTACACACCGCAGTCTACCTTACCTTAACCCTACTTCTCGACCACCGAACCCTCCAATCCACGTCTGCAGTCACCCCTGACATACCGACGAAGCTGTTGCCCACGATGGCGCCGGCGCGGTCGCCGCTGAGGCTCCTCCTATGCGCCGTGTTGTTCTTCAGCGCACACGTCTTCGCAGTCTCCGCCGTTCTCGGTATAGACCTGGGGACGGAGTACATCAAGGCTGCGCTCGTAAAACCCGGCATCCCTCTCGAGATCGTCCTGACGAAAGATTCCCGGCGGAAAGAGATATCAGCGGTAGCGTTTAAACCGCCGCCCAATGGCCCCAAACCAGGCGCATATCCCGAACGGTTGTACGGCTCCGATGCCATGGCCTTGTCAGGACGGTTCCCAGGCGATGTGTACCCGAACCTAAAGGCCCTCCTTGGGTTGCCGGCGGATAGCGCAGAGGTCAAGGAATACGCGGCTCGACACCCAGCCCTACAATTGGTTGCGCACAAGCTGCGCAAGACCGCCGCCTTTAAGAGCCCTGGCGCATTCACGCCTGAAGAGGAGGCGTTCATGGTCGAGGAGCTTTTGGCGATGGAACTCCAGAGTATTCGGGGTAATGCTGAAGCATTGGCAGGGCCAGGAAGTTCAGTGAGGTCGGTCGTGTTGACTGTGCCGCCGTTTTACACCATCGAAGAGAAGCGCGCGGTGGAATTGGCTGCCGACCTGGCTGGCCTGAAGGTTCTGTCACTGATCAGTGATGGACTCGCGGTGGGACTGAACTATGCCACGAGCAGACAGTTCCCCAACATTAATGAGGGTGGAAAGCCGGAGCATCACATGGTGTTTGACATGGGTGCTGGGTCGACCAAGGCTACTGTGCTCAAGTTCCAGAGCAAGACGGTCAAGGATGTGGGCAAGTTCAACAAGACTGTGCAGGAGGTTCTGGTCGTTGGTTCGGGTTGGGATCGCACGCTTGGAGGAGATGCGCTGAACTATTTGATCGTGGACGATATGGTTAAGCAGTTCGCGGAGTCTCCGAAAGCACAAAAGGCGAGCGTGGAGGCTGAAAAGGTCAAGAAACACGGCAGGGCCATGGCTAAACTAACCAAGGAGGCTGAGAGACTGAGACACGTCCTCAGCGCCAACCAGAACACCCAGGCTAGCTTCGAGGGCTTGTATGATGATGTCGACTTCAAGTATAAGATCACCCGGGCCGACTTTGAGGAGATGGCTGCCAACCACGCTGACAGAGTTGGCGTCGCCATTCGCAATGCCCTCAACGTTGCGGGCTTGGAGATCACGGACCTTGACTCGGTCATCCTTCATGGCGGTGCTTCAAGAACCCCCTTCGTCCAGAAGGAGCTGGAGAAGGTCCTGGGCGGCGCAGACAAGATTCGCACGAACGTCAACTCGGATGAGGCGGCTGTCTTTGGCGCTGGCTTCAGAGCTGCGGAGATTAGCCCGAGCTTCCGTGTCAAGGAGATTCGTGTGTACGAGGGTGCGGCGTACCCGGCTGGCATGAAGTGGAAGACGGACGACGGCAAGGCCAAGCACCAACGTCTCTGGACGGCTACTTCGCATCTTGGTGCCCCTGCCAAAGAAGTCACATTTACCAACAAGGAGGACTTCTCCGTCAACTTCTACCAGCTCGCCCCGTCATCTGGCGGCGCTAGTGCTCCTGGATTTACCGAGGCGGATACAAAGGTCCTGACGACTGCGAACCTGACTGCTACAGTGGCAGAGCTTATGGAGAAGTACAAGTGCGAAAAGAGCGACATCCATTTCAAGGTCGGCGTTCGTCTGGCCAGTGAGAACGGCGAGGTGGATGTTATCAAGGCCACGGTGGAGTGCGAAACCGAGGAGAAGGAGACCTTGATGGACGGTGTTAAGAACCTCTTTGGCTTTGGCAAGAAGGATCAACAGCCGCTCAAGGATGGCGAGACTTATGAAGAGGTGGATCCCTCGTCTGCTGAATCATCAAGCTCTACTACGACCGAGTCCAGCTCTACCTCTACTACCTCAATCTCCTCTTCTACCTCAGCATCAGCATCACCATCAGCGGAGGCCAAGACAGGCACCAGGAAGCAGCTGGTCGTCATCCCGATCAAGTACACCCTCGAGAAGGCGGGCATTCCCCAGCTGCCCAAGGCAGAGCTCACGGCGCTCAAGGACCGGCTCAAGGCTTTCGAGGCGTCTGACAAGGCAAGACGGCAGCGCGAGGAAACGCTGAACCAGCTTGAAGGCTTCACTTACAAGATCCGCGACCTCCTTGACAACGAAGCCTTTATCGCGGCCTCGACAGCCGAGGAACGAGCCACTCTGGAACAAAAGACCAGCGAAACCAGCGATTGGCTTTATGGCGAGGGCGTCGACTCGAGCCGGGAAGAGCTCAAGGCTCGTCTCAAGGAACTTCAGGACATTGTCAACCCGATCCAAAGGCGTATCGAAGAGTCCGCTAAACGACCAGAATTAGTCCAGGGCCTTAAGGAGGCCCTCAACAGCACCAAGACATTCCTCGATGGCATCAGGAAGGGCATCCAGGACTACGAGGCGTTTCAGTCATCTGCATCAATTGCATCGTCTGCATCAACCGCATCTACACAGACCGATACTACTACTGTGACTGAAGCACCTACCCCGTCAGGGGATTTCGACGGTCTCGAAGATGACGAGCCTGCGTCATCGACCACCACTAAAGCACGGGATATGGACGACCTCGTCAAGGAACGCGGTCCTGTGCCACCTCTTTATACTAGGGATGATCTGAAGGAGATCGAGGAGCTCAGCGCATCTATTTCGGTGTGGCTGGAGGAGAAGTCGGTACAGCAGGACAAGCTCGGACCGACCGATGACCCTGTCCTGCTGGTCAAGGAGCTTACCGAGAGGCGAGAGAAGCTCGACAAAGCTGGGGTAGACCTTGCCATGAAGTCGGTCAGGAACTTTGAGAAGAACCAGAAGAAGAACAAGTCAAATGGTGGAAGCGGAAGTGGAAGTGGAAGCAAGACGAAGAAGAACGGCAAGGCAACTAAAGCTAAGAGCGGAGGAAAGAAGCCTGACTCATCGACGTTCAAGATGGATGACTTGAAGAAGGACGGCAAGATGCCTACCGAGGAGGAGATCGCCGAGATGTTGAAGCAGTATATGGATGATCAACGGGTACATCAGGGGGAGACGAAAGAGGAACAACAGAAGGAACAAAAAGAGGAGGAGGAGAAGCGCAAGCATGAGGAACTGTAGATGGTTAGAGAGAGGGGAAGGTGTCTGCATTTGGAACAACGGAGTTATAACTGGTGGTCAAACAATGGATGGATGAAATGTACCTATCCCCAATCCTAAGATTCGAATATATAAAAGATGAACATGAACAGATTATGAGCAGTTAGTTCCCTTTCTTGGTTATTAATGTACAACACTTGATCTAGGGACATCTCTCAATGTTCATAAAGGGAAACTAAACCGCAACACACCTTGATTAGAGCCGTCAGTTCGGCTTATCGCGGGGATTCCTTTGTTGTTCAAGCCTGTTATTAGATGATCCGTGTTGGAATCGGCGTAATGGACAGCAACGACCGTGACGATATATGCGTCTGCAGCTGTCTGAAGTTGAATGGATCAAGGAAAATGAGATATTATGAACGATTCCCCCTAACCTGTTTTGGGAAACAGTGCGTTTGGTGTGTGTCGATGCCATCATGATCATGGGTACGAGGAAGTACCGCGCATGGGGACATGATAAAATGTTGCTGAGCCGGCTTGAAGCGTAAACATACTGTGGTTAGTCTCGGCCTATGTTGTTCACCGCCTCACTGAAGCTGGGTATGTACGCTGGAACATTCGAGATTCGGTGTTTATGCCGTTCTAGGTGTTCTGTCACGTCTTGTCAGATCGATTTGTTCTTGCAAGGACACACCCACCATGTTTGATAGTACATAAATACCGTACCCTCGCGTTGACCGAGACGCGAACCATGGGCGTAGGCTTTGCTTCGTTCGACGTTTGCAGCTCCTAATAATAGCCACGCGCAGTTTACCAACAGACATCGAGACTGGCGCGAGGGAGGCACAACTAGTCCTGTGCTATACGGAACACGACCGCATGCGCTCTTCGGGTTTTTCTCGCGGTTTTGTTTGCTTCCTCAAGATGCGTTGTCTTTTGTGCTCTGTAAGATCCCCTCTCCAACTATGGAGAGTTTGGGGCCTCGGCCACGCTGGTTTGAGAGAGCACAGTATGCCCGATATCCCTTGATCTTCAGTTACACAGCCCCGCCACGAGGAACTACCCGCGTCGTACGGAACCTCTCCGTTAGATTGGGTTGCAGGTATCGATGTGAAATAGGGGGGCAGGGGGGTTCTGCACGTCGCAGTTTTGCATGTTTGCCCCGTCAGCGAGGGGCTGCTCGTGGCATGTAAACCGATCGGTCGGTAGCCCTCGTTTGTTTTTAGCTGCATTCGACAACAAGAGGGGTTGCAGAACACGACTGATCCAGTCAATTAGGACGTGGAAAATCCCAGGGCGACCGCGGATACCTGCCAGGTTTCATATATAGTAAACAAAGTAAGGTAGATGGCTCCCGCATGCACCTACCCGTCGCGCAGCCCCTTAACCGGCCCAGTGCTCAGGGACAGCTCCATGAAAGATGCCAGAGGGAGAACGGAGGCAACGATATACGTTCATTTGACAATGTTGAAAGAGCATCAGTAAAAGAATAGGAAGGGAATAGGTGGCTGTACCGAGTATGTACGACCGCAGAAACTAAACAACTGCAAATTCTTAGGAACGTTTGATGTCGGTGAGGAAAAGGAGAGACCGATCTCAACAATTGAGATCCATATAATCCCATATCTCATGCAGAAGGGAATCAAAAATCCCGATTAGGTTGTGCCTTCTGCATTTGCTGCCGTGAATAACAGCTGCTCGCGTTACCTGTTGCTGGGGAAGGTGCTCACGTCGCGCCTTCCTTTTGTAAACCGCCGACACATTCTGACTGCATTCACACAAGCACGCAATTGTGGCAAACCACACAAATTCAGATAATTTGCGGTACACAATTTGTACGGCGCGTGAAAAGTCACGTCCACCTGGCTGTGGAACACCTTTACTTCTTCCGTCTCACGTTCCACGTCCACCTTCACTGAACCCATCTTCACCTTGACGGTCCTTACCTTACCTTATCTATTTTACTCTCTCTCCTCTTGCACCTTCCTTTTGCACCGTCCAACTTCTCGGTCGTCGCTCATTTCCCGGCTCCTCTCCTTCGCTCCTTAATTACTACTCACACTGAGGATTCATCACCCGACCACACCGTAGATATCATCACGCACCCTTCAACTCCCAACCATGGCCGCCTCTATCTGGCCGTCGCTCATTGTCATCTTCTGCTTCTCGACACTCATTCAGTCGTCCCCTTTCTTCCCTGCCACCAATCGTGATGCTCCTGGCCCTGACCGCGGCGGCGGCGGCGATTCGGTTCGTGTCAGCTTGACGCGCAACCCAAACTACGCGCCCAATGGACCTGCTGTATACTACCGCGCTCTGAAGAAATGGGGTATGACTGTTCCTGGACAATTCGCCGGACATGCGGCCCAAAAGGATTACGGTATGTCAATCACTATCATGTCTTTTTTTTTTTGGTTGCAGCACTGACTGGGATGAGTAGGAGATGGCGAGGTCAGTGCCAAGAACCAGCCCGATGATAAGGAGTACCTCAGTTCCGTCGGCATCGGAACGCCTTTGCAGTGGGTTAACATGGACTTTGACTCTGGATCATCGGATTTGTAAGTCTCCGCTCAAACATGACAGAGAAATGGCGGTGGAAAGGGAAAGAAGCATCATACTGACAAGATGTCACAGCTGGGTCTGGTCACCCAACACGGCGGGCGGTGCTGTTGGGAATCGTTCCATCTATAACCCTGGCGCCTCGTCAACAGCTCAACTTGTTCCGAACACTACCTGGCACATTATGTACGGTTAGTACCGCCTGCATTCTGAGTTAGTTTTCCTGTTGTTAAGGGCTGTGAACTGACCTATCTCGCATGAAAGGTGACGGAAGCGAAGCATACGGCAACGTGTACAACGACACGGTCTCGATTGCCAACATCAGTATCCCGGGCTCTATGATCGAGAACGCCCAGTTTGTGTCGATGTCGCTGGCCCAAGACCAGGTCCTGAGCGGCGTCGCCGGGCTCGCCTACAACCTCTCCAGCGAAGTATACCCCTCGAAGCCTACCCTCCTTCAGAGTCTCGCCCCTCTGCTCAGCAAGAACTTGTTCACCGTCGACCTCAAGTGGCACGACGCGGGCGAGTACAACTTCGGAAGAATCGACGACACTCGTATTGCGGGCAATGACTACATCCACTATACTCCCTTGCTCGATGATGCGTCGTTCTGGCAGTTTAATTTCACTGGTTTTAACGTCGGAGGCGATAACAAGTGGTACATCTCGTCATGGGAGGCCATCGCCGACACGGGCACGACGCTGCTGCTCCTCGATGATGGCATTTGCAAGATGTACTACGCAGCTGTGCCAGGATCGGTGTACAACGAAAGCCTCTTCACGTGGACGTACCCTTGCAACAGCACCCTACCCGACTTCAAGGTAGGGTTCGACAACGGATGGCACGCTACCATTCCGGGCAAGTACATGAACTTTACCGTCGTGGACATGTCGATGCCTGGGTGGACATGTATGGGAGGACTACAGAGCGACCAGGGCCAACCCTTTTCCATTCTGGGGGACATCTTCCTCAAGGCTGTCTTTGCCGTCTTTGACATTGACAACAAGCGCGTTGGGTTTTCCAGCAAGAACCTGAACTAGACAAGGAGCATATCGTTATCGCGGGTAGTGAGTGGGTAAAAGGGGTTTGATTCGCGATGATTTGCCGTCTTGGAGGGATTGATCCTCGGCTTGCCAGATCTTTATTGTTATTTCCTTTTCATTCGGTAGCGTATGCGGGGAGATGGAGTGATGGATGGAGAGCTGATATTCTGCGGGTGATTGAGAATATAGCTACTATCACTGGGGTCGCATCTTGGAACCGGGTAATCGATGGATTTTTTCGGCTGTTTGGGGTGGCATAATAGAACCAGGTTCATGCGGCTCAACCGTCTTGTCGCAGATTTTTCGTACCTGTGCCTTTCTTAATTGAGTTGCTTATAGGGACATTACCAATTGGCCAGAACATGAGGTGCGTCTTTAGCAGGTTGCACCTTTTCCTGAATGATCGTGTCATGAGTGTGTTATGTACAGCGCTCTACAGACTAAAACAGCAGATAACAATGAGTGGTAGTGGTATCAAGCGAAAATGTAGCGAAGGGTATAATGTCGGTTTTGAAGAACCAGCAGCAGCAACAGCAGCAAACGCAAGCAAGCAAAGCAAGGCAGTAAAGATGAAGAAAGATTAAATATCCATAAGGAAAAAAACGCCCTTCAAAACAAAAAAGCGAATGGCTGGCGATGATGATCATGTTATCCTATAGACAAAGAGTATGATTGTGAGAAAACCTGTATGTGTATGCAGAGCATGTGTATGCAAAAACATGGTATTCGTTATCGCACGGAGGAAGCCACCTCAACCAAGCCCAAGCCAAGCCAACTCCCGTCGTCCTGCAGCAGCAACCTCGATTCCCTCCCTCCCTCCCCTCCTCTTCCTTCTCCTCCCTTTCCTCCTATATTAGATAAGGCGCGCCTCCCGGTTCCTTGGGGTATATCAGGTTAGGTGAAACGGCCAGGCGATATGGTGTGCAGCTTTTGGTGCTTGTGTGTGAGGGAGATATTTCGGGTATAGTGTTAAGAAGAAGCATCGCCGTTGTGGTGTGTCGTATTAACGATCGTGAGCCAAGGACCTGATACCCGGCAGGGGTCTTTTCCCGAGAAGCATGTTGTTGCGATGTGATGTGTAATTCTCGGTATTTGATTTCGGTGGTTGGCGGTGTGCTTTCCTGGAGGGCGGACAGGAGGAAGAAAAGACAACAAAAATTATGTATAAATTCCTTAAGCATATCAAACACCTAAAAGCGGTCGCCGTCGCCATCTGGCCCAGCAACAACCACAAAGTCAGCTAAACTCGCGCTCTCAGACAACAACATGGACTTCACGGATCCCGAATTATCTCCACTGGAAGGTGTGCTCTTGATTCCTTCAACGGAGGATGAATAGGTGGTGCTGTTGGCTTTGGATCCACTTGGACGAGAAGCAGCTGGATGTGGATGTGCAGAAGACGGTCTGCCGGAAGAGGCCACGACCCGGAGACGGGAGACAAGCTCGTATTCACCTTCGCTGCCTACTGGCGTTGGCGGGAGTTGTCCCGGGACCGCCTGCTGGGGAGGCCGGCTGCTGCCGCCATATTTTTGTTGCTGTTGTTGGTCCTTCTTGGGAACGGCTGGAGGAGCATTCGGGTTGTCGAATGCGTTGCCCACGGGTGGCCTTTGTGTCCGCGGGCTGGCTGGCTTTCCGTTTGCGCCGGGGGGTGCCTGGCCCTTTAGCCGCGCCTCCATCTCGCGGATGCGAGCTTCGAGTTGTTCGAGCTCTGACGTTTGCGAGTTGATTTGTGCCTTCCTGTAGTAGTTGCGACAGCATGTCAGCAAATTTCCTCCGTTGGGCCCAATGGTACTGTGCTGGCGAGCATGAGTCGTGGCAGGGTTGTGACGTTGGTTACTGACCGCTGGTTCACCTTCTCATCAAGGTCTGCGACGCTGTTTTCGATGCGGAAGATGTCCATCAGCTCTTGTGAGAATGACCGGGCAATCGTTCTGTTATTGGAGTTATTGTCAGCGTCTCGTCTTTACCATGCAGTTCTGGCCGCAGCCCGTTTCTCCATATTCTGGTAATTTAGCTGCATGGAGATAAGGGGCAAACTCACGATTGCGGGCGGCGGCCATTCGGCTTCCAGTCGGCCTCGAGTTGCTCGTCGGTCACGTTCATCTTGACGGCTGTGTTGATAGAAGAGTGGATAACGGTTTGGGTGATGCAAGGAATCGGTAGTTGAAGACGCTGCGGACGTGGAGAGTTGAGGGATCGAGGGTCGAAGCTCAAAGGTTCGGGCCAGGAGCGGTCCAGATCAGAGCTAATAAAGCAAACAATCCCGACTACAGCTGGCTGACAAGCGGCCAATCCTGACTGGACCTCCTGACAGCTTGGTAGTTGTGTAACCTATTTCGGGATGGCGGATAAGGGGCAGAGAGGGGCAGGTCGTGCACGCCGGTTGTGAGATCGATTAATCTTAGGCGGTCAAGTTCGGTGGTTCTCGTGCTCGTGTCAGTCGCAAACTCAAAGTTGAAGCAATGTGATCGAGAAAAAGCCTCAATTAGGACAATAAAGGCAACACGAATCTGGTCAGTTATCTTTGGCTGAAACACAAAAAAAGGGTGAGATGGGATTCCCGCCGGTTTTGGGTGCCCTCGAGCGAGGGATGGATAATTAATTGGCGAGGTCCTCCACAAATGGCCTGCGTCGGCCCCTGACGTTGGGGACCCTGCACTAAGTGAGCTGAAATGTGGGGAGGAGTTGGAAGGCCTTTCATTGCTGGGATGATCCAAATCAGTTCCTCCACTCTTAGTGCCTCTACCCCGGTCGCCCTTTCTTCTTAATCGCAATCGGCCGGCATAAAATTAGGCGGGAGGACTCGAAAATTAGTAGTGAATCTTTACTGTGTAACGCATAAAGTGTGCTCTCCGCCGGTCCCTGTACGGAGCGGCTGGGTTCCTCTGGTCGCGGACAGTTGGCTCACTTCTGATCCTTCCCGCAGGCACAGTTGCAGTTGACCGACGGTGTTCCTGCGTGCCTGCATGACTAGGTATGGCACGCCGTGTCTCGAGCTGTCCCTTGGGTGACCACTTTATCCGGAGACTGTTCCACTGTCTTCATGATCATCGCTTGAGTCGCTTCTATCGAATTGCGATTCCTACACGTTATTTCCCGATTACTGGCTTGACGTTGCTAGTCAGCGGTTAACTGCGTGACGGTGCAACAGGGTTCGTTATGCTCGTGGAACGGCTTTGTGGACTCGGTGGACCTCTCTGCTCCCCTACCGTAACTTAGCTGAGGGCCGAGCCGCATCACGCACGCTCGGCCTCATAGAGGGCATGTGCTTGCACGCAGGCTGATGATCACAAAAGCGACCGCGAATGACAGGTCTCTTCTGTCATCACTGACGATGGAATCTTCTGATACAGGTGTGACTTTACAGAGGCAAAGAGGTCAGCTTCCAACGTCATGTGCCAACGCCTTATCCGCACAACCATCTCCCAAGGGTCCGCGTTGGCACGTGCGTAGCTGCATTAGCACACACACACGACACAAAACCCCAAACGGGTGCAGGCAAGTGCAGGCGGACTCGAAAGCGGCCTCTACGAATGCTGCGCGCGCCGCTGTGGACGACAGCTTCCGAGTTAAGAGCTGCCCAAAGTAAAAACCGATGCAGCGCAAGACGATACCCAAAACGAGTATCTACGAGTATCTGCGCATAGTGGAATAATCCGGTGTCATGCGTAATCAAACAATTGTCCGATAGGAATGTTAGTGTGCTCTCGGCCCCTTTTCTTCACCAAGAGCACGGCGGAGGCTCCCGCAAGGGTTCATTTGGGCGGGCGGGCCGTCGGGCACTGGCGAGCGGAGCATCCACTTGGCGTAACGAATGAGTGACACAAGACAACTACGTAAACTACAGACGTCTACACCAAATGCATCACAGCTCGACCAAACCACGCTGGCTTGACCATGCTATGATAAGGGGGCTTCCTGATGTCTTCTGCAATCGCCCGCAGGATACCTGACAATTATCGAACAAAAGGAAACTGCAGGGCGCCGCATACTGTGTAACTGAGATTTCGGGGTGACTTGATTACTTTTGCGCCACCGAAAAGCCCCGAAAATCTGTATGTACATGTAGCTGTGGCAGTAAGCGTTCACTCGGGCAGGAAGGATGGGAAGAGTGCTGGTAAGCGACTATTGATATCCTGTTTCGCCGACTATTGTATCGCCATCCTAAGTCGCAGTCCAAATTCCTTACATACCGGAATGTAAAAGAACGTGGATCATGCAATCAGGACGACGATACGATAGTCCGCAAAAACAGGACATAATTAGATTGTCACTTACGAAGAATAAACACGTTTGGTTCACTCCCTTCCGCGCGTCCCCGAACTGGACGAAGACGAACGACTCCCTCTTTTCCATATGACCCTGAGAGACACTAATAAACCCGAGTGGCAGAAGGGTAGGGATCAGGATAGCTCACCCGTGGAATGGCCGGAGTAAAAGATGTGGAAGAAGAAAAGAAAGGAATATTTATACTTAAGAAGTGGTCACGTAGGAGAGACTGACTCAGTCTAAAAGGAAAGGAACTATAACATCTGATTTCGCCACTAGCTACCTGTTAGTGCCTATTATAGACATAAACAGTCTGCAATTCAGATAATACGACTAAACCCGAACGGGTATCTATAGCGGAAGACATTGGCGTGTTGGAGAGCGTCGGAGAAGGAGTATATGCGCAGCGTTGAGTCACGTACACTGTATTAGGTAATTTTAAGCGTTAGCTAGCACCTAGTAGGCAGTTTTATTCTCCACCCCCCCTTTACCGGCTATTTAAGTAGCGTAAATATGCAGAGAATTATATCAACTACACTCTGCTCATTACCTGCCGGCTGTCGCTCCTGCACTGTGTATCCGTAACCCGCGCTTCTTTGACACTTGCACTCAGACCAGGCTCACTTGAATAGTCAACGTACAAGGTATCTATTGGAAATCGGAAATCTCACCCGCAGAACCGGACCCTAAAGATAAACAAACTGGCTCGTATGAGGTAATTCAATGTGGGAGCGAGACTGGTCTGATGTAAACAGTAACGTATATCAATGACCATGGCTCTGGCCATTTTACGGAACTACACGCGGGATATGCCGGGATTCTCTAGTGAGAAATGTTTTCAGAGTGATTCCAGCGTCTACCGTGCTGGCTCCACACTGTTGCCCCCCGAGTGAATACAGCAGGACCATAATGACGTGACGGTAACCAGAATAACGCGTCGGACAGACGATATAACCCTTCACGCCATCCCATCCTATCAACCGACCAAGTGGTTGGGCCCCGTGGCTTAACGGATAACTCCCTAAGCCGTACGCAGGCAAGAGAAGTAGTCGGAAGAGAACGGCGAACTCTTTGTGTTCGACTCTTTTTTTCTCTCTTGTTCACCGTTTTATTAGGTCCCCCCCCTTCCCCTTTCCTTCCTTTAACAACTAGACTGGGGAAGAGGGAAGCCAAGAAGAAAACAAACCCAAGGAGGTGCGGAGGAAAATCAACAATCAACTATAAGTCTATAACTAACAAGATCATGTTCAAAGTTCAAGACTTCCCCTTTAGCGGTGACTTTAACTGGTGGGAAAGTCTCACATGCCAGTCGTCGGGATACTCAGCCCTCGACTAGAAATTCGAGGAAAGTGTCTAAATTACACGAAAGGGATAGCTTTTATCAAAAATGCAGATTCCCTGCGAAGAAGCTCAATTGTAGGTTGCTTAGGAGTGAATCTGAAGATCTCGTTCAGGCTAAGCAAACATCACTCTAGACTTCACCTACACGCAGTTCTAGAATCTGCTTATTTGCTTTCCAGCTCTATTGTCGAGAGTGATACAAACACAGATCGTCACTATGTAGCAGCTAAACGACACTGGGCTCCTTATGAAGAACGCTGCTTATTTCGTCGGACACTATACCGGGAGGTTTGTGAACAGGAACTGCGTAGACCTACGCTTCGTAAAGATATGGTAGACTGCAGTGCTCTATAATTAGTCGTTGCACGCAGCGGATGCCCAGGAAGGACTTAGCAGGGATTGCCAGTTATTCATAGCCGGGTACGTTGTCCCAAAACTGCAGCATCTCTGATAAGAATCTTGCGGAACTTCATGTTGCATGCGGCTGGTGCAGAGATATGAAGTGGAATGCAGTCACTTGTCTCAGAGCCACGGCTTTGTCGTGACCAAAGTTTGCACGTGCACAGTACCTTGCTGGACACATCCCTTATCGCGATAAGCCAATCACGTGCAATCTTGACACCCCTCTGCGGAAGCGGCGCCGGGGAATTTGGTGCCTGTTTGTCCTTATCGTTTGCTTTGCCCATTCACGTCCCCAAATCATCAATCAATCAGCTTTACGGCGATCCCCAGCGTCACAGAAATCCATCCCGCAACAAACCGACGGCTCACGTGATTATCGGCTATCGCGACCGAAAAAAATTATCGCCAGCAGGCAGTGGTCAAGAATTCGATTAGGCGACGAAATAACCATTTGCGCCGCATCGAAACTGTCATCAATAGTGAGAATCGCTAGGCGTGTTGAATCCAGGCTGCCGGTACGTGTTTTCTGCGCGGCGATGCATGCGCTCGACGAGCACTTCGTTTCCTAATCGCATGACGCGCAGATCGTGGCGCCGATTCATCTCCTTCAGCAGAGGCGTGACTATCCCCTCGGTCGCTGGCGAGGTGGATCTTGGGGCATGAATACTCCGACCGTCTACACGCCACTCGAATCATTACTGCTATTTCGCGGAATCAGCCAGCACGGCCTCGACGCCCCGGCGTTCGTGCGAATCTCCGAAGTCCTTCGGAATAACGGCCTGATTAAAAATGACCCCAAATACGATGCTGCGCGATTGACTCCCGAGGCTCTGCAAGAGCTCTTCCTCCACTTTCTGTGGGAGGAGCTGAAGTATGAGAGCGAACACAGCGCGGTACGCACTGGGTCTGAGCCCGATGGCGCTCTTTCGCCGGCGTCCAAGAAGCGCAAGCTTCAAGCTCCAGCGCCGACCCTGAGGGATGCGCGCCAGCATGTCGAGAAGATCAAGTCTGTTCACGACAAACTGGAAGATGCGTACATACGTCATGCCGTCGCCGAGATACAGGACCTCGAGGTGCGGTTTGATCAGTTACAAGGAGAGATAGATGAGCTCGCAGCTCTGGCTGGGAATAAGGAGGCCGGCGAAGAGCGCATATCGAAAAGTCCGAATGGGACCCAACAGCCGGGAGCTCAGCGTGATGCCAGACTGGCGAACGGTACCGGTCCGTCTTCGGGCCCATCAACATTCCCTTCACCGAAGCCAGCGACACAAGTGGCCCCGCAGCCATCACCGCAGCCAGCTCCGCAGATAGCGCCAAGGCAAATCATCAGGAATGGAAGTGTGCCTTCCCAGGAGAGGCCAGGAGCAGCTCCCCCGACGCCGGCTCTCATTCAGCCTCCAGTCGCCAGTTCAACGCGGCCGGAACAAGAAACTCCTCCCCCGGTTCCCGCCGTCAAGCCTCAGGAACCATCAAGGCCGCCGAATGGTGCTCCCCAAGTGCTCCAGCCGCCTCAGGGCGTTCCTCCTTTCCAGCCGCATCCCCAACCGGTTGCGCCTCAAGCTCCGGCCGAGGGTCTGCAGCGGCCAGAAGGTGTTGCGAGACCTACGCAGCCTCCCACGTCCCAGCCTCCGTATCCTCAACAACCACCTGCCCAGGGTCAGTTGATATGGGAACCGCTGTACCAGCCAAACGCGCCCAAACAACAGGTTCCCATACAACAACAGCAACAACAGCAACAACATCAGCAACATCAGCAACATGTTCCCCTACAACCGCCTTCTCTCAAGATTACCCCGCGGCCTCCACCCCAACAGCCCGTGTCTCATCCTCCACGGCCGTCTCCCGCTCCGCGGCCGTTGCAGCCGCAACCTAACAAGGCTTACCCTCAGCAGCCGGTGCTGATAGCGCCCCAAAACGCTGCACAGTATGCACCCCCTCTGCAACCGGCGCCCATCAGGCCAGCAGTGGAACTTTCGCCCGGTCCAATGCAGAACAGACAGCCCATTGCTCCTAGCCCAGGCATGAGCAGAGCCCCCCAGCTCTCTTACCAGCAGCCACCCGTCTACCACGGCTATGCTCATTCACCGCCGATGCGGCATGTGACATCTGCTCCACCATCTGCTTCGCCAGCTGCCATGTCTCCAGTCCCTGGGCACGGTCTTGCGCCTCCACAGCAGCAGCGGCCTCCACAGATTCCAAACCTGCAGGCTCCGTCACCATACAATCATCTCGGTGCTCCATCCGCCCCTCCTCCAATGACTGCTCAGCCAGATGTACAGAGCGGCTACAGCTCTCCGTATCAAGCACCACGTCCCTCTGTACCTGATCATGTACAGCAACAACTACAGCAGAGAGTTAGCATGGGAACGCCAGCACCGCCTGCTAGAACCAGCCATGTTCCACCCGCACCTCAAACACCGTCTTTGGCGATACCGCTCAGGCTCCAGGTTGGTAGTGGCACGAAATGGGCCCGGTCGACAACGCCTTCGACCCCTAAGATTGGGTCTACGCCGAGATCTGTGGTGGGCGACATACCAAGTCCGGCATATGAGCCTCTGAGTCCGGTCTTACAGCCAGCTGCGCTTCCTCAGCCACCTCAACCCTCTCTAAAGGAAACGCCGAGGGAAGAGCCGAAGCAGCCATCAAAGGATGTAGCGCCTAAGGAGACGCTGCCGAATCCGATGCCACAACCGGTGTCGCAAACAGCGCAAGATCCCGAGACTCCGGTTCCTTCTTCCAAACGGAGAGGTCGTCTCCAAAAGTCGCAAGCCCAGGATGCCACATTGCCCCCTATTCAAGCTGTTGCTGTAACACCACAAACCAGCCAACCTGTAGGTCAAACTGCGAGTCAACCCGCCGATTCTCAGCCGACGCAGACTCCGGCCTCCTTGGCGAAAGATCAGGCTCAGCCTAAGGATGAGCCTAAGCCAGCTGAGCCCGAACCCGAGACTGAATTAGTCGAGGCCAAACCAGTTGCACCTGAATTAGTTGAGCCCAAGCCGACTCAAACTAAGGTCGAAGAGCCAGTCGAGCCCAAAGATGAGGAAGCAACACCACGGCCAACAACCGAAACAGGCGACACAACTGCAGATGAGAGCGTTACCGGCCGACGCAAGACGACACGCCAGGCTAAGCGAAAACGGCGGGACTCATCCCCGACCCCAGCACAGACGCCCAAGGTCGAGAGTCAGACAACGCCGATGCCATCTCTACCCGTGCCCATAGAGATTTCTCCGCCCAACCAGGTGCTATGGACTCGAGCCTTCAACAAAGTTAGCGGCTCTGCGATGGAGCAGATAGTCCACCACCGATCCGCCAACATGTTCGCCGCTCCCGTCCGAGACCGCGACGCTCCGGGTTATCGCAAGGTGGTTCTGCTGCCGCAAGACCTCAAGAGCATCCGAGCTGCCCTGAGCCAGGGGAACAGGGCAGCGGCTCAAGCGGCCGCTGCTCTTCCTGGGGGCGATCCCGGCACTAGCGGTGTCTGGCTCCCGCTCAGCGAGGAGCTTGTGCCGCCCAAGGGCATCATCAACAGCGCCCAGCTGGACCGTGAACTGGCTCACATGTTCTCCAACGCCATCATGTACAACCCCGATCCTGGACACGGACCTGGCCCGACATTCCTCAGGCCTGATGCCGAAGATGAGGACGGCGATGGGCAAGATGTCAATGGCGAGGGGTCGCTCGGCTATAAGGTAGACGAGTTTAGCGTCGTCAACGACACGCGGGCCATGTTTGGCGAGGTCGAGAAGCTCATGAGCGAGTTGCGGTCTGCGGAAATCCGAAGGAGTGGGCCGACTGGGACGCCACGGCACAGTAGCCTTGCTGCTGGACGTGAGACGTCTGTGTCTGCCGTTCGGGAGCTCCGAGATCGGGATGAAGCGGGCTCTACGGCTGATGGTGGTGACGAGGCTACTGCTACTGAGGCCGAGACTAGCGGCACGGTTGCTAAGAGACGGCGGACTACACGTGGTTAAAAATAAAAGGGGTTAAGATTACTGTGTGTTTTGTTGTATGCGTGGATTACGGGGTGCGGGTGTGGCTTTTTGGCGTGTGGGGATTTGGATTTGGGACGGAGTAGTAGGACAGGAAAGGGGACAAACACGAGGGATAACAATAACATTTTTAGCAACAGTTTAGCTTTGATCAAGGGTTGATCTACGTTTTTATGTAGTATTGTAATCGAAGCGTTTTTTTTGCTATTATTGCTATGTTCACTTGCTTGCTATTGTTATCAGTTGTGTCCCAAGTGGACTTGAGATTGGAGTTGTATATGTTGTCCTCCTCCTTGGTCTCCTTGGTCAGGAGTAATTATATCATGTCATACAAACCTCGTCGCGTCTCCCATCATCCTTTCTCCATACAAAATAAAATAAAAATAAAATACAAAAAAGAACAATGTCATTTTTATTATTGCCCTTTGAGAGGTTCATCCCTATTGTAACGGCAACTAACCAATGTAATCTATGTATGTAACTGACCAGTCAGGTCAGTATGGCATCGGGGGGGGGATAATGTCACTCTGAAGATGTATGTGTATAGGAGAAACCTTTGCCATAGGTGTACGTACATACAAATGGTGATGTTGAAGGACAACAAACATTGGACGGACACTGACACAACTCACACTTTGTTGTTATTAGGAACTGCCCCAAGATGCGATCGATATATATATATATAGAATGGATGGACACAGCCATTGATCTGAAAAGAAACCAATAAAAGAGAGCATAGCATGTGTGTGTATACAGTCAACGTCGATCACATGGGACGGGGCTCATATATATTTATCTCGAAGTACATACGTAGTGGGTTAATCATTTCCAGGGGTATCCCACGCTATAAATAATAACAACCCCCCCCCCCGGTTCCTCTCTCTCTCTCTCTCTCTCTCTCTCTCTCTCTCTCTCCCCCTCCTACATGAAAAGTAGTGTGTATCTAAGATAAAAAAAAAAAAAAGTGACCGAAAGAAAAACTTGCAACGCGCCCGGCCAGTTCATTTGCCAGACTCATTTCCAAACTTACCACTGCGGCAGATCAACCAATGTAGTGGCAATCCAGTCAATCTCCAACCACTCCTCCGGCTTCCACGGATGGGGCCCCACGGCTTGCCAGGCAGCCACCATGTTGTGGATATCCACAAAGACGGCGTCCAGCTGGCGCTTCTTCTCTATACGCATGGGCTGGTCCGACTCGTAGGCGTTTGTGAGCGCCCACATCTCGAGGCGCAGCTCGAACATCCTCCGGAGCAGCTTGGTGCACCGACGCACGTCTGCCGCCGATATCCCCGGGTCCACAAAGTTGGGAGTGGTGTTCGTGGTGGTATTGCTCTTGTCGGACTTGTCGCTGAAGCTGCGCCAGCCCGTGGAGTTGCTGTTGTTGACGCCGTTGCTGCTGCCGACACCGGTAGACGCGCTCCCATTGCTACTGGGACTGAAGTTTCTGGACTGCTGGGCCGGGGCCGGGGCTGGTGCAGGGCGAGTCGGCATCTGTGGCTGTTGCCGGTACTGCTGGTACTGCTGGTATTGAGGCTGCTTCGGGAACTCGGGAATCGAGTTTAGACCGATCGGGACACTAGCCCGGGTGTCGCTGGAGGCGAAGGTCGCCGTCGACGGATAGTTGTTGTACGTGCCCATCGTCTCCTTGGAGGTGAAATCGTTGTAGGCCGGCGGGGCACCGGGGGGGTACGGAGAGTTGCCATTGCCATTGGCAGTGGCCTTGTCCTTGCGTTTGAAGATCTTGGACATGCGACTCATGATGAGGGCTCAATTGAAGGTGCAGAAAGCGGTACGGTTAGGCCGTGGAGAGTAAGGAAAGGGAAGACGCGGAGAAGGCCTTGTTCAATCCAGACAGTCGGGATAAGTGTCGACGGGAAATCGTGCAGTGGCTGTGTGGTGTGTGATGGGGGTGGTGCATGGAAGGGCTTAAACACAAGGCTCAGTAGCAACAGTTCGGGACAACCCACTCCAAGAAACAGAAATATAAATGCGGTCTGCAAAGAGGAAATGGGAATCCGATCGTGCAAATCGGTCTAGGGCTGGGAAGCGCATTCCAGTGCTCGACAATTCAAGGCCAAGGAAGGGGAGGGAGGGAGAGCGTGTTCGCTGCGGCCAACCTTGCTGGCTCGCCAACTCGATAACTAAGGAGACGGCTACATCGGCTCAACTGTAGCTTCCTCTTCATTGCTGCTTCCAAACCGTACTCGGAACTGCTCTGCACTGCTCTGCCATAAGCCTATGGTCTGGATGTAGAGTACCTGGACTCTCAGGCTCTCTGTCTGCCCACGACAAAGCCTCGCCCGAACGGGATTGGAGGTGCCAACCCTAGCAAAAGCCTGGGTCAACCCCCTCTCGACGACTTGGCATCCACAGCAGCCCTTCCATTTCTATTTCCAGTCAATCAGTTGTGCCCAGACTTGTCAGTGGCAGCCAGTAAATGCGTTCAGTCCCGCTTGCACTGTGTACATAGCCGCAAGTACACCGTGTGCTGTGTGAAACCGGTGTGCATTGGATTGGAAAATCGGACACTGTTTAGGTCCCTGCCCCCGGTGAAGGGGCTGAAGTGCGTCGCGTGGCTTGCATGAGAGGCATGCAGCTAAAAGAGGAGTGGTGTGCGAGCGGGCAGCATCAGTCTCTCAAGACCCGTCCACAGTCCGTATCGTGGTTGTATTTTGCAAGGCTCTGGGTGGGACTCGCGTCTTTCGCGAACTGCTTTGGTACCGATACAGGTCGAGAACGCCATGTGGCGCTAGTCACGCCGACCATTAAAAACGCCATTTCCTGTTTAATGCAGCAGCGGGCGCGAACGGAAGAGTCTCGAAGCGATAGTCGCTTTTCAATTGTCCACGCTCTGGTCGGTTTCGTCTTGTCTATCGTATCAATATGGATTGCTGCACAGTAGTTGCGGCTATTGCAAGGATAGCGAGTCATAACAGACTGGCAATGATGGTGGGCTTGTACGGCTTATTGCCATGGATTGAGGCTGTGAAGTTACCCTCTTTTGTCTCTTTTGTGCCAGGAAGAAGGGAGAGGGGGAATGCCAGTGGCAACGTCGAAGTCAGGCTCGCTGAGGCGCAGTCGTTCAGCACCTCTATCGGTGTACATGTACTATGACTATCGAAAAGCTGAATGAAAAAACAGTGGTGCCAATCGCGTGCAATCCGGGCAGCAAGACGAAGACGAGAAGGGTTCTTCTGCGAGCAATAGATCGGAATGATTGATGTCTGTTTGCCTGCAGGTAGGAGCTTGTAGCTGGGAAGTTGACTACCCCACCTAGCGAACGGGTTTTGTATGTACAGTCCAGAAGGCAAGCACACAGCAGGAGCAGTCTCGCCTGCCATTATTTCGAGGTAAAGGTCAATCGATCTTCCAACGTGGTCAACACGTAAGACAGCTCCTCTTTCTTTTTTGTTCATATTCTGGGTATATTATGCAGTCTATTTGCAGCGTCTTCGAATTCCAAGTGCCCACCAACTCCCTAGAAAGTCCCCTCCGGGCTCGTACAGTCAAATAAATACCCAAGGACGTAGTAAAGCTATAGAGAAACATCCTGAGATGTCAGTGTTTGCCCACCGCTGGTAATCTTGACAGTGACTTTATCAAGGACGTGAATCTCGACTTTGACCCAGAATTTGAGGAACTTTCCGACTGTCTGGTTCGTGAATTCCCCCATTTGGCTCCGCGGGACCTTTGTCAAGTCGCATCGCAGCGTCATAACCTCGTCGCCAAGGGCTGCAACTGAAGTTAGTACTTGAACGCACGGGCAGCGGGTCAAGGCAACTGTCTTACCTCTATTGATGGCGGCAAAGCGCCCGGGAGCCTCGTCCTGTGCGGAGGCGACGAAGACAACATCCCTGTAGATCTCCGCCGGCGGCTGCGGGACACTGGAAGTTCGCCTGTTGTTCTGAGGAGAGGGGAAATCGCTGGCCTTCATAGACCAGTGGCAGTCGTAGGTGGCTACAATGGACTTCTTCGGGATGAGTGCATCCCCCTTTTGGATGAACCACCGGATCTGGTCTGTTGCCCACTGAATGCCCTCCACGTCCACCTCGGCGTCGCCGGGTTGGTGCTTGTACGATGCAAACTGTGTTCTGACTTTGATGCCGTAGTGCCGGGGACAGCTCCCGACCAGCAACGGCTTGTCGGTGTAGACGCCGAGGGACTTCAAAATGGCCCCCTTTGCAACGGCAATCCAGCTGTGCCCATAATGTCAGTCTAGAGACCGCCTGATGCCCACCACTCTTGACTCACCAGTCCCCGCCCCTTTCGACGTCAATGCGCCGTGTCTGGCCGAACTGCTTGACTTGATCAAAGAGATATTGGCTCTTGGCAAACCCGCCGGAGAGGAAGATTTTCTGTGTCTGTATCAATCACCACCCAGATTATCGCTCGCCAGACATAGATTACCTTGACTTTCAGCTTTTGAACAATCTCGATCTGAGTTGCCGCCTCGGCGATAAGATACAGAGTCCTTTCGACCGAGTCCTTAAACATCAGTCTCAAGTCATTCCTATTTAGCACGTTAGGCACCTGCCGTCTCCTCGTCAGAAAAGTTGTTCAACTCACGTGGTGACTTTGATAGCGCCGCTCATTATGCCCTTTTCTTCGTTGTCAATGGTGCCGATGCCTCTCGGTAGCTGCACCGGATAGCCGAGCTTGGATTCCTTGCCGTCGAAGCCATGCTTGATCGGCTCAAAGCGACTCTGCACTGCCCGTAGTTTCGGCTTCACGATGGAATGCCCTCCGGTTGCATGGTCTTCCGCATCGGCATCAGTCAGCTTGTCATAGTCCTCATCGCCTAGCCGTTCCTTTAGGAAATCATTGAAAGCTCTGTCGATGCAGGTGGCGCCACACTTGTCTCCTGGTACGCAATCAGCTGCATTCCACGCTGACGCGGGAGGTTGAGGGAGTCCACCATACCTATAGGAACACCAACTTGAGCCAGCTTGATTTGTTTTTTGTCGTGGTCCACGCTTAGCACTTTGTAAGATGCCAAGTCCTGCGAGTCTTAGTTAATTACCTCTTTACTTGGACTTTGGGCAGTGCCTAAACACTTACCACAGTGCCGCCGCCGGCATCGACGACGATAAAGCAATCGTTCTGACTCAAGTTAGCATAGTGACCGACATTCCCAACGCCGATCCATTGCATGATCTGGATGTGGGTACCTTTCTGAAGCTCCAGTTGTCGTTCGTCTGAGCTACTTGTAGTGTGTAGTGCGCACAAGCTTCCGGCTCAGTTACGAACTGGATGTTTCGGATCGTCGGGAAGATGTCGGGATTGAAGGCAGCACGTACGGCACGATATGTCGAGTTGAGTGCGCGGTCAGACCATTTCTGTCAAGGCGGATCAGCACGAGCAATCTTTCCCGACCCGCAATTCCTGCGCAGAGCTTACAGCTGGATGAGTAACCACCATGTCGATGGGAAGCCTCTCGGGGACATGTCTTCCAAGGGTGGTCGTGATATCAGTAAACGTCTGCTCGGCTATTTGGTCAAGATACTCCTTGACAATGTCCTCGGGCTCCTTTGCTAGGTGTCTGGGGATATCGTTCCTGATGATGGCTTCTGGGGTCAGGTCGAGGAGCCTCAGACCATAGAGCGTCTCAGCGAGGGTGCGCAATTCAGTAGTGCGGTTTTTGGTCTCCTCGAGTTCGAGTTTAGTCCATTTTAGCACTCGCGAGTTGTCGTCGATGTCGTATCCCCATTGTCGACAGCCTTTTGGAGATGGCGAGTATGAGTACTCTGACGGCACTTTCTCTGACTCATGTGTTGGCCAGGCCTGAAGCACCCGGGTATCCTTTTGGAGTGTGTCCAGATCCAGCTCTTTGTGTCTTCCCGTGATTGACAGGTATGCGATGCCTTTTCCTGATGTCAGAACTGCATATCCCCACTAGATACCTACGTCTAGGATGTACGAAGCGACCTACCAGTAAAGGTTGTGCCATAGTCCAAGGCAATTATGACACGCGCCTCTCCAGCAGGCAGAGCAGCTGGGGGCGAGCTGGGCGGCGGCGGAGACGGCGGTGATACCGGCCGCCCGGAAGGAGTTGACGTCCCACTTGTGAGCCGTGGTGAGCCATCTGAACGTCGTGCGAAGTTTCTTCTTCGATCGCTGGCAGAGGAGACTGGCGAGGATGATTGTAGAGGAGGGGAGTCAGCCATGGTGGAAGATTAAACCTGATCAACGACGAACAGTGGAAATCGCGAGGGAAGGTCGCTAGATGTAAGGGAAAGAACAATCTGCAGCCGAAGATGAATGGTGTCAGTTTGCTTGCCATTGGTCTCGAGCCTGAATGGCACCTCCGCCTCTGCCCTCCTTCGCGCCTGCCAGGCCTGTTCCGCATGGCCTTGTTCGTGCTCTCCAGTAGGTTTGTGAGGCTGAGCTGTTTGGTTCTAAGCGACCCCGCTTAGCAGTCCAGCAGTGGCGTCCAGCAGACCCATGCTATAAGTCATTACCGCCAAGCGTGCAAGTACTGTACATACTGTACAAATCCAAGTACTGTACATACCGAGCCGGGTTGTTTCAGCCATGGCGGACTGTGGTACCTATCGAAGGCGGGACGACGTGGCCGTGTGCGTGGGAGCGAATCGCGCTTTCCTTCTTTCCTTCAGCTGCGGGGTCATTTTGTGACAGCGTGCATGAAGAGTGTGCGAGGCAGAAATGGCAAGCAGGCTGTGCTGCTCTAAGCTTGCGACCCTCCCTTCCCGACAATTATTCCAGCGTCCGGCGATGAGGCTCGGACAATTGCACTTGGAAGCGCGTGCTTCTTGCTGTCTCCCGGCTGACCGGCGCGAGTCGTTCTATTGCTCAGCAAAGCAAATCGCTTTGACGGAAGTGACGTTTTCCGACGACAGAAGAGCAACGTTGTCTTTATTATCCTCGAGCACATCGACCGCCTGAAAATCATTTTGCAGTCACAGCATTCTTTGATAAGTTGATGCCGCCATGTCCAGTGTTGGCAAGTTTCTGGGGCTCCAACGCGGAGCTGGGGACAAGAAAAAGCGTCCAAAGTACAAGGACCAATTTGAACAGTACAGACACGCCAAGATCGAAGTCCTGTTGCAACTGCCGCATGATGTGCTCATGAACATACCCGATGAGGCCCTCGAAAAACTACCCCCCGAGCGACTCGCAGTTCTTCCTCCCGAGCCACTGGCAAGACTGTCACCTCAGACGCTCTCTACGCTGCCGCCGGAGGTTATCTTCAAACTACCGCTCGATGTCCTTTGCACGCTGACTTCCGAAGCTCTTGCACGACTGCCACCAGGCTTCATTTCCAAGTTGCCACCCGAAACACTTGGAAGGGTGCTACCTGCAGTCGCTCCCGAGGAGCTTCAACTGGTCTCGAAGGAAGCACTGCTCAGGGTTGATCATGCCGCTCTTTTCAGACTCACGCCCCCCAGCCTGCTCAAACTGCCGGATGAGGTGCTCTGGAAGCTCACAAGCCTGCCTGGTGGATCATTCATGAGCCTGCCTCCAGAGGTCCTTTCAAGATTTCCCAAGAGCGTATTCTCAAGAATATCTTATGATACATTGAAAACATTACCAATTGGAACACTGCACGCCCTACCTCCCGAGATTCGTAGCGCCTTGCCGGAACAGCTTTGGCAGGGAATGGCTGATCAACCGCCGGCTGATGGCGCTCAGAGTCCGCCGTCGACAATATATCAGAAGCCTCCCAGCCCAGGGCTTGATATACCTACCGAATACCTTTCCAATGCGAATCCAGGTTTGCCGGCGAGTCCAGGTCCGACTGTCCCTCCAAGACAGCCTCGAGGTGGTCCCCCACTAGCCTATGAGAATGGCCGGTCGTTGAAAAGGTCCGGGTCCCGTTCGCGGCCTGCCAGCCGAGCGGCGTCGCCTCCGGTGGAGCATCACACATCGACCCCCATCAGTCAAGCCCGAGAGCCATATGCAAGCCATTCGCCACCCAAGCACAGGCTGGACCGGGCGGGGTCGCACGATGTATCGAAAGAACGTCTCAATCGCTCACTCCCCGAGATTGAGCCGGAGACTCAGCGGAAAGATCGGGGTGACAGCTCAGACGAGCGCTATATCGCGAGGCTCAAGGACGATGTCGACAAGCTAACTGAGCAGGTGGTGAAGCTGAGGACGGAAAAAATGAGAATGGGCGACCGTTTGTTCGAGTTTCTAACACAGAAGACGCCCAACGCATGGTTTGATCGCGACCACCAAGACCCAGTAGCCCAGATTCTAGTGTATTGCGAGCAACTTGTCAAGAATGCACACGAAAATTTCTTGGCGGCGGACGGCTTACAGCTGACGTTGGATACCGAAAAGAAGAAGACCGAGTATTTGGATCAGGAACTGGATAAAGCAACTGCAGAGGTCCAACGCCTTGAGACTGAGCTCGGCAAATTGCAGGGTTATCTCAAGCAAAGCGACCGCGATCTTCAGGATGCCGGCCGCGTACAGGCCAGCCTAGAGCACGAAAGAAACCAGCTGCGGAGACAAGTGACAGAGAAATCCAGGAGCCTCGAGACTCAGAAGAAGCAGTATGACAGCCAGATTTCGAGTTTGAACCAGCAGGTTGCGGGCCTGATGGAGACTGTGGATGGGCTAAAGGCGCAGCTATCGAAGCAAAAGAATGATCTGGCACGGCAAATGCAAGCACAAGCGCAATACTACAACGAGACGCAGCGTGACATGGAAGCGAGGTATGAACAAACAGAAGCCGGTTACAAGGAGGCACTCCAGAGCGAGAAAGAGAAGGCCCAACAGCAGCTCGAGGAACAGAAAACCTTGCTGGAGCAGGAATCGAAGAAGCAGCTGCTTATGCTTGAGCAGGAAATGAAGAAGAAAGTGCAGGCGCTTGAGCAGCAACTCCAGACGGAGCGGCAGGGTCGTGATAAAGAACTCGCCAAAAAGGACGATCAGCATGCCAGGAACGTGGTGCACTTGAGGGACAAGATCCTCTCTCTCGAGGCAGATCTGGTGGACAACGTGGACGATTTCCGGCCTGCCACAGACGACGCGTTGAAGTCCAAGTATCGGGAGGTCAAACTGCTGGTGGAAACCATCACCGAGCCTTTCAACCTTGGCGTCCACACCATGCCGCAAAGCAGCCGCCTCGACCCAACACGCTTACTCACCCGCGAAGGCTCAAAGCCGATGCGTTTTCTGCTGAGAAGCATTGTCTGGGCCAGAATCATCGACGGCTTCTTCTCGGCTCCCTTCGGCTTCGGCGCCTTCGGTTCGGGGAATGGAAAACAGCAGCTCATCAACGTCTACTATGAATGGCGGAAGCTGTTCGATTTCAGTCGTAAGTGCACAGCGTTTCGTGATCAGATTTGCTATCATATGGCTAACAAGAGGGGCCATAGAATCAGCATATCGCGGCGGAGATGAGGACTATGAGCAATTCAGGAGAGACAAGGAGGCCAACAAATGGCGGTCGGCCACATTCCAGTCCATCATGACAGCAGTGGTGCCGAGAGGACAGAAGAAAGCCCTGGCTGCCACGGCAGACAAAGTGCGGCCATATGCCGACAACCGCCAGAATGTCGAGGAGGATATCCTTGACATTCTTAGAGAGGTCTGCAACGGCGCCGTAAGCGACGAGTTCCAGGAAAAGGTAACGGAGATTGTACGTCTCGCCGGAGAGCTTGCCCTTGAGTTTGGGTCCCAGAGGGCTGAACTGGGCCTTGATATGCCCGAGAGGGGCGACAGCCTTGAGATAGGTCTCGAATTTGTCGATTGCGAGGACGGCGACAACGCACGGGGAAAGGTTGAGGAGGTGGAGCTCGTCGTTGCTCCTAAGTTGTTTAGGGTTGGTGACGGCAGAAACGACCTCAAGACCCGCAAGACCATCTTTCCCGGGGAAATCTATCCAATGCAAACTTAGAAGGACATATACGGATGCTCTTATGAGAGAAACGGGCATGTGGAGGATACCTTTCCGGATTGGGCACGACTCTTGGGCTTCAGGGCCTTCCCACGGTCATATTTTGCTTCATTTTTCGTCTTAGTCTCTCCCACGGTCATATTTCTCGGACAAATCGTTTGACGATTACCATTGTAATTGAACTCTCACTACAGTCTACTTCCAACGGTCTGCACCCTGACGTCTGAACGATCTAGCGGATCTCAGTGTTCAAAGAACCTCACTGAAGTACAGCGTTGTAGTTACTAACCCACACACAGCCTTTGCTTGGTGAACCGAAAACGCTATCCACTGCAACTATTTGACACATCCACGGCACAAACTCACCCAACTGCAGAGTGTCTGCACACACTAAAGGATGCCTTTAAGGAACAAAAATTGCGCAGCGAATATTCCAGAGTCATCATATTCACATTTGCGGCTTTTTTGGGCTTTTTTTTTTTTTTTTTTAAAAAAAAAAAAAAAAAATTTGCTTCAACTGCTTCAACTAAATGCGCGATTGAGTGCGCAGTTAAAGCACTTTCTCGTGTTAATGGTCGGGTCAGTTTGTGGCTGCTTTTGATCCCTCTTCATGTGGCTTGCTTGGGCTGTTCGCGAGTTTGATTGGCTCAAGCTTCTCGCTTGCCGTGGAGAAACACTATCAAATGGATGCATTGGATATTTTCGCGATGAACCTGCAAGTCAGTCGTGTCCGAGGAACCTCTGGAATTCCAGAGCCGATCAGGAATCGCATCCGCAAATGTCTTAGCTTGCGTTAGGCACTTATTCGCCAAGGCATTATCGCCTCGAGGAGCCAGTAAGCTGCGGCATCGCGAGCCTGGTGCTTCTTGATTTGGCAAGACTACTACGTAGAATCCCGCCCAGTGGGTCGAGGCGCGTTCACCTAATCTGGCTAGTGTGGCTAGGTAATCACCAATACCCTTGACCCAGTCCGTGCCGGACCGCTCACTGATCCACTCACCCCACTCAACTCTTCAGCTCAGGCTCTGATCCCAAGACCTTCTCACACTGGCGTGTGAGGAGTCCGCTTTTCTTCTCGTCCTTCTGGAGGTCAATTCAGACACATCTCGTCGCTGGATAGTTCTACTACAGACCGCACAGGCGCTATCTCTGATTAAACGCAATATCGACCTTGATATGGCTCCCACTTTTCTTTTCGGCCGCAATACCCTTCTTCTCCTTTCCTCCGCGCGTGGCTGGTCAGCTGCATGCCTCGCAGCGAGGAGCACAGCATCATGGCTGCCAAGGCAAGGCTCTGGCAGAGACAAGGAGTATCAATCAAGCGGGACACGGGAAGAGACCGGCCAAGCAATATGCGGGCTTGCAATCCGACACTCTGTCCCGAGTTGAGACAGCACACAGTGCGCACAATTAGACTTACCACTGAAGCCACCAGACACGACAAAAAGATACCTACACTACAAGTATTTTGCGGCTGAGTACTTTTAACCCGGTCACCAGCTCAATAGTCTATTCGCTAAAGTGCTCCAAGATGCCGCTGCTGCGGTCAGCGTTCGAGCAAACGAGTTCGGAAAGGTGCTCTTTCCTTCTCGTTGCAGCACACTGCGAACACCTGCCAATGGCGCTCGTTCATACTCCACGCTCTGTACGAACAAGGTTACAGATGTACCTATGGCATGATGAATGCGCACCCTCCGATGTACAGTACTTCGCTCCTCGAACTCTAAGCCTCCATCTCCAAGCCAAAGACCCGGTGGAAGACATGGAAGTGAAGATCGGACCCTAGGGCAATGATGGACAAGCCCCGTTGTTCACAACTCACCTGTTCACCCACCAATGTGCCCTGCATTGAGATGGCTCGCTCTCTTTCTCGGGCAGCCACAGGCACTTCTGAGGAAGATGTGTAATCCATAATGCCATTGCTCTGTCCCCCCCAATTATGCAGAGGCTCAAGGGCCGACTTTACACAAACGATTCAGCAGTGTCAGTCATCGATTGCATGTTTTCTAAGGAGTTATCACATTGGGGAAGCCCGGTAAACAACGTTCTGACTTGGTCCTGAACACTCAACCAATAAATCGCATAGACACCATACCGGCAGCCTCGCGAAGCCAGACACGGCATTGTGCGAAACACGCATCAGAACTTGCTTGAGCTCCTCGCTCGAGCAACCTCCGTGATGAAGCCGAAACCGAGTCTCGCCATTTCCGTTGCTTCGTAACAAACATGATTCCTTTTCGTTCACCTCGAGACTTGTGGCACCGACAACTCTTCAGCAGCGGGGCGCACGCCTGTCTCTCTGGGGGTTATGCTCTCGAGACATTTCCTTGGGGCAATCTCTGGCAGGCGACCGACTTCTTCATCTCGAAGAGAAAACTGCAGCGCAACACGCAACAATGCGATGCCAGACTCGTCGATCTGGTGCTAGAGCACGCCACGAGAGACGGGGGGATCAAAGATGTGGCCATCCTGGCCTGCCTCCACGCTCTCTCTCCTGCAGCTGGAAACGCAATGCTTGCGTCCCTGCGCGAGGAATGTGCTGCCATATCTGACCACCCGAGATTTCTGCGATGTCTGATCTTGTCACACCGCGCGAACCCGGACCTGGTCTCCAACAGCGATCGCCAGACGGCGGAAGCGCTCTTGCAACTCCTAACAGGTCACCATGACTTCCTGGGCGCTGTAGAGCAGCTCTTCCATAGCCTGGAATATGCACCGGTTGTCGGCCCAACCATACTGTCCGCCTCGTACATCGCGTCCATCCTGGAAGCCGGGCAGTTCGCAACAACCTTCCAGTACCTCCTGGACGATCTACAGCAGCAGCGAAGATACATGAGTCTGCACAAGGCCGTCTCGTGGCTTGGACCGATAGCCAACCTGCCCGAGAAGACAACGGCGAGGGCGGTGGTCAACAGCTCGATCCCTCACTTTAGTGTGTGGACGGCGTGGAGACCGGACTTTGATCGGCTCAGGCGGTGGGAACAGGGAGGGTTCACCGAGGCGCAGAAACAGCGGCTATATCCCATATTTGATCTCGAAGGACCGGACACCACAGGCTATGGCCGTGCGACACTCAAAGAGTCGGCTCCGGGCTGCTTCCAATATGTGCGTGTCCTCAACAGGGATCCGGCACTCCTCGACCGGCTCCTGAATATTCTCGACGCAGCGCAGCGTGTACCCGGCAAACACGCCATCGAACTCTTTATATTCCTCTCTGTAGACAATCCGAACCCCATCGACGACGACCTGCTGAACCTCACTGAGACCATCCTCAAAACCCGAGACGACGGCTGCATTCAAAGTATACTGCTATGGTTGTCGCACTTGACTGGGTTCAACAACCGGATGGTCGCCCTAACAAAGGTTTTGCCCGTTCTGAGTGCCCACCCGGCCCTCCAGGGGATCCTCGCCGGCGATTTTGGTGCAGACGCGGTTGACGTCATGAACACGGCGCAACTGGAATATCTGCGCATGCTCGAGAGCGGCGTGGCTGAGAACCTCGCCATGAAGATCCACGCCCTGGGCAAGGCCATCGCCGATGCTGCCGACTGGCTGGGGCCAAGACTACCGGCGGACTTCTTGCGGAGGATGCAGAGCCTTCCATCCCAACAAAAGCTCCACGACATATTCGACTCGCTCCAGAATGACATGTCGTCAAGCACGGCCACCGAGGGCCTTGTTCGGGAATATCTTGGGGTCGCCATCGGTGGGAGAGAAGGGGACGCACATGCCATGCTCGCCAAAATCGAGAGAAACATGCAGTTCTGGGGCAACGGGGTCGATGCGGACCGAAGAAACCTAGCCATGGTCATCAGCGCCCTGCAAGACATTGACTCGGATGTGCACGAGGCGTGTTTGCAGCAGGTCCTCGTCGAAGATCTCCACTTTCTTCGAAAGCTTCTCCCTATCGTTCGCACGGCCCAAGACAACAACTACTCCATTGTAGACTTTACCCGCCTTCTCACGAGACGAGGTCAAATGCGCCTGAAGCTGCATGACTGCTGGCTGTCTCTCCTGCTCTCGCTGTTGATAGAACGAGCCGCCGACATCCTGGTCTGGTCTGCCGAGGAGCTCCCTGTGGAAACATGGTTTCGCTGGGTGGACGACCTGCGGATTCTTTTCCCACACAGCAACAGGCGGCTATCGGTGACCGATCTAGGCTTCGTGCCTCAGAGATACAAATGGTGGGACTTGCTCTCTGAGAAATACATGGACATCATCCTTCAGCTGGAGAAGAAGCAAGGACGGCAGGGAAACCTAAGGTGGCTGTACCTCCACGACCTCCCGGACATCACAGCTTTGCTCGACGTTCTCAAGAAACAACGAGAGAAGAAAGCGCTAGACCCGCTCCACAACTACATTCTCTCCTTCCTCCAGCCGTCGTCACCTTACATCATCGGCCTCGTGTGTGCATCGCTAGCAGCGGTGAACCACGCCACGCCAGCCCGTCGAATGGCCTTTGAGAGCCTCTGTGCTCGGCACTCTCAGAATGCTCGAGGATGGTCTCGAGTGGCGTCCGAAGCGCTGATGATGGCCTGGAAACTGTGGCCTGAGCTAAACACGAGTGACCGGGAGTCCCTGCAGACACTGGCTGCCCTGCTAGGCCTCGAGTCTGGTAGTCCTGGTGTCGATCGGATCGGGCTCCGGATGGCAAGGAACGCTCTGATGGCGGACCACTCTGCTATCGTGGCCAAGGCCCGGGACCTGGATGAGATGCGCATGGCGCTCCGAAACCAGGATGCCGCAAGAACATGTGCCTTTCTGGAGGAGCTCGGCGTGGAAAACGGACGACCGGGGGTTGATCCGGACATCCCAGCAAAGCTGAGCGGCTGCGTCGAGTCAGTGGGCGACAAAACATGGGAGATGTGTTTCCCATTGAGCCAGATGACGACCCAGCAAAGGAAACTGGCTGGCATCGATGACGCCTCCCGCTTGCTGCTAGTAAGGGTTTCATTTCTGAAGCCGCAGAATCCGGCATTTTGCATCCACTTTTTCCCCAACGACGAGTTAAGCAGTGACAGGAACCACGGGATGTGGTACGTCAACTCCGGGTTGCCGGACGGGACAGTCTGCTGGGCCAAACCGACGCTCTTTCTCTACATCCTCAGCCGTTCCCTCAGCGCATTCTTTTCGCCTAAAGGAGGCAACAGCATCGATCTGGTGTCGGTACACGAGATGGTATCCGCCGTTCTCCAGAATCCCGCCTCTCACTGTCAGGTCTGCACCGAGGCCATGCTGTCTTCCAGACTCTGGCGGCCAACTATCTGCTCCGAGAGAAAGTGCAGCGACAAGTCACAGAGTCGAGCTATACCGCTCGAGGTACGGGCATCCAGTTTGCTCAGCGACCCGCCAGTGCTAGATCTCCTTCTCACCTGTGTCTACGCCGCGGCCGCCGCCAAAGATACGATGGCGACGGTGGACTTGCTGCCTGACTGCCCGATTGCAAAAGACAAAGTCGGCGGAGTGATCGACTCCTTCCCGGCCCTGCCGGCGCATGCGTCGGCTGCTGAGTTGCTCAGTCAGATCCGCGGGGGTCCGTTGGCCAGTGACCGGGAGACGCTACTTTCCTGGATGAGCGTTACTTTTCGGGGATGTCTCATTTCTGCGCCGCAGACAACACGGATGCCGGCTATGCCGGGGGTGGTGCAGTTCCTCATGCTCAACTCTCATCCTGAGCGAGAGCAGAGGTTTTCCAACTACCATGACGCCGGCGAGGCCAGCGGTGTGACATTTCACGGAACAACTGCTGACAAGATGTGGAGGATTCTGACAGAGGGGCTCGGAGTTATTAACACGACCCCCTCGAATAGAAGACTTCAGGGTGCTATACCGCTACAGGATGAGCCGACGTCGGCGATGAGACACAGCACGGGCAAAAAGACGTGGAAGAATAGCATGTTTAGCAACCGCACGCTCCTGCTCGCCTGTGAGCTCATGGGACACGCCCATGAGGGATATCAGGCTGTGGCGGGGCAGGAGCATGCAAGGGTGGCGGTACGATATGTACTGCTTTGTCCGCCCGGGTTCGCGCCGCCTCACAGAACGAGGGCTATCGAGGAGGCTACGCAAAGGACATTTGCTGCCATCAGGAATGGGACCATCATGAAAGATGATGGCGCGGTTGCGCCGGCAGCATGATGATTTATAAGCTTAGAGGTGCTAATGATTTCTTGTTTTTTTACACTGGGTTCTTAGATTTGCCGTCAAATCTATTTAGGGAGGAGATGCCGTCTATTGTTAAGTAGAAAGCGCGCTGGGTGTAAAGGAAGGATTCCATTGCTTTTACACGAGATACCATTAAATTGCCAATCCATAATAGAGGAAAGGATATTTACAGGGTCAGCTACAAGATACCACTTTGCATACCACTTATATACGCAGTTCATTATTGAAAACACCTCTGATGGCAATGCTGATTGCGACCTTTATTAAGGTACGCATGAAAATGTGCAGGTAGGGTCGATGTGACGTGGAATTAGGAAGGAGCGACTGGACTGTATAACCTACCTTCCTTGCTTTGCTTAACATTGTCAATTTGGGCGGGAGCACCACTTCAACCTGACAACCATCAATGCAGACAAAATTACCAGGCTGTTTTTTACCCTTGCTACCAGCATGGAGAAAGCAGAAGTCAGAAGCATGGAAGGCAAATGCTGCAGCCTAGGTCAGCTGTTGTGGGCTTAGTGGCGTGCGGCTGGGCTGTGCGAGACGCCCACGGCATATTAGTACCTACCTTCAAGTAGGAGCAAGCGTGGGCAAATCTCAGGCAAGGCTCTCCCAATCATTCATCTCTCAATGGAAGTACAGTACATACACTCTCCGACAGAGTTCAGAGAAACGCGGCGTATCGGACCCGCTCAGCTCCCCCCACCCGGCCATCACATTCACACAGTCGACTCGTGATCGAGTACCTACTCAATCCCACGTACACCCTTGTTGTGAGATATCGCCCGTGAACACGCAACCTGCATTCAGCCGTACGCTGGAGTGCCCGAATCCGCACATTTCCGGGCCTAACTGATAACGCGCAATTGAAAGATATCTACCAGATAAAAGGTCTCGAGTTTGGGCAAAATGAGCGTCGAGGTCGAGGCTCTTGAGCGCTGGATTAAACGAGGCGATGTCGGTCCGTACCCTCCCACCCTTATTTAATCTCCCAGTCACTAATAATATATTAGACGAGGCGGGAGCGGTAGTAGCTCGCGACATCCTTAAACGGGAGCCATACAACATCACTGCTCAAGCATACCTCCGTCTGTACGAGACCGGCAGCTCTGCAACTCCCAGTAGTGCAACTCCCAGAGACGATGCCTGGATGATGGCAAGACGTACTTCATCTCCGGGCCTACCGCCGCTCGCCACGCCAGCACCTACTCCGGTGCCGGTGCCGCCGCCGTCTTCGGCACCACCGCCTCCGCATAGGCCCAACCCACCCCCTCCGCCGCTGCATCGTCCACGTGAGCATCGGGAACCTCCTCAGGTGCATCATGACCCATTCCGGCAGTCAGAACGCAACCTACGGCCGGAACTACAGCGTGATAGGGATCCTCCAAGGTACAAGCACCACTCGCGACAACCGTCGTCCGCGTCAGCTCGGACGCAATCTTCTGCGAAGACTCAAACCAACACACCGGCGCATACCCCGACAAAGCTACAACCCAACAACACGGGCGCCAGCAGTAGCAGTGTCAGACACTCGCCGCTCTATCCCAACAATACTGGTGGAAGTGGTAGTGGAAGTGTGAAATACTCCCCTCGTAACAACAACACACCCAGATTCGCAACGGCCTCTCCGCAGACGCCACAAGCCCCATTGGGACAGACGGACTACCAGCGAGAGAAGAAGGAAAGAGAGTTTGTGGCCAGACACACAGACCTCACCAACCGCGCTCGCTCCCTTCTTACGGAACTTCAAGCGTTGCAGTTGCTGGACCCGCACGACCGGAACAACACCGTCACTGACAATGACGAGAATACCAACGCCATTGCTCACCTAAAAGCCATCCTTGCCGGTCGTCTTTCGTCTGTGGTTAGCAAACCCCCGCCCAGATCCGTGCGGGCTCTCGCTCGCGACATACTCTCGTCTGAATCTGATACCGTTGCAATCGACCTTGTCGTTTCCGACTTCGAAGAGGTTGCTGAGTATACATTGTCCCAGCCAAACACCAACCCCGACCATCCGCGGGACCGAGACCAAGAGCAACTAGTATTAAGAAAGGCTGTTCTGGACAGAAAGGTGTTGTTAGAGTCAGCACTACCAACAGACAGCGCCAGACTGGTCGGATTGGGGGTTATCCACTTTGAACATGAAAATCGCATTTCTGGGGTTGGTAAACGGTATGTCAACGACCACACGTTCATACAAAAACTCCGGGTGGAAGATATACCCAGGAATAGGTTCATGGCGACTGATGATGGGTATGCGTGGGATATGCGTGAACTGGCCGGGGAGCTGGAACGCATCACGGAAGACGCAGCCGTAGCGTTTGCGGGAAGCCCAACGGAGGAGAAGGCCGTGCTCAGGAATCCGGTTACACAGATTGGGTTCTCTCCTGCGGATGTGGAGAGGATACGGGGGCATCCGTTGGCTGGAAGGTTGTTACCGCTCATGGCAAGGGATGTTGACCGGGCTGTGGAAATTTCAGGGGTCGATAAGCCTGCGGAGAGACCGGTTGAGAACACCCGTGGAGAGAGTGTGTGGAAGGGGATCACGGCGACGGGCACGCGGAGTGCTACTGCTGAGGGCCATGCCGAGGATCTACTCACGTTCCCCACAGACGATGCACCTGTTAAGGATGTGCCTGGAGTACCTGGGGAATTTCCATTCCCAAGAGCTGTTTCTATCAGGGGCAAGCCTTGGGAAGATGCAAAGGATGCACAGGTCGAGGTGACACCTGATCCGTTCACGCCAGGTACAGGTACTGGTGTTGAGGACGCACCTCAGCTGATCCCCACGAGAGTGTCAGATCTTGGAAGTAAACTCAGGGAGTCTCCAAGAGATTCACATCTGGGAATAATTCCCGGTGGCTTCCCGGCAGATGACACCGACGAAAAGCAAGAGTGGGAGGATTTTACTGATGACGACGAACAGAGAGGAAAAGAGGAAGATCAGGTGACCCAAGACTGGGGTGAATTGAGATTGAAACCATTGGTTGACAAGGCAAGAGAGAAGGTTGAAAAGGAGAAACAGGAAGAGAAGAAAGAGGTAGAGAAGGTGTTGGGCGGTTGGGAGGGTTGGAAACCAATCAGATATGAAGATCAGAGAAAGGAGGGAAAGGAGGAGAAAGAGAAAGAGAAAGAAAAGGAGAGAAAGAAAGCGTCACCGGGCTCAGAGTGGCTAAAGAGTTTACAGGCGGAAGGATGGCTTAAAAAGGCCGCCGACTCGGGAACGTCGGCCAGGTCGTGGGAAGACCAGGCTGATGAAGAACAGGAGGCGAGGGATAGAGATAATAGCGCGGAGGATTATTTTGGATGGAAGCCGGAACGTGATCAGGGGCCTTTTGAACTACAATGATGTACTTGATATGGGAGTCGATTTGGGAATATTTGGCAATGAGATTTACAGCACAGGAAAAATCAAATATCCCCCCTTAATATGTCTTTATTTCAGCCCTCCAGAGAGCAACACGCTCTGGCCCGTCATGTAGCCCGTGGTGCAGAACATGAGCACCACATTAGCCACCTCCTGCGGTGTGCCCAGCCGTCCGACCGGGATGTTCTTTACATCGCCGGGCGTGCCCTCGACGAATTTCTCGTCGGGGATCATGCCCGTGTTCCCAATCATGGCGGGCGCGACGTCATTGACGGTGATGCCGTCTTTTGCATGCTTGGTCGCGAGGTTGCGCATAAGCCCCTGGAGGCCGGCTTTGCTCGCGGCGTAGTGGCACCCGTTGATGCCGCCGCCCTGGGCCGCGATGGACCCGACGTAGACGATCCTGCCCCAGCCGCGGGACTTCATCCAGGGGATGGAGAGCTTACTGAGGACGAAAGCGGCCCGCAGGTTGACGTTGATCGTGTGATCAAACTCCTCGAGGGTGATGTCGGCGATGTCCGGGATGCGCCTGCCGTACCCGGCATTGGACACCAATATGTCCGGGCCCTCTGGGTGTCCGTCGTAGCTGGACTTGATCTCGGCAAAGAGGTGCGAGATGGATTCCAGGGAGGTGCAGTCGAGATGAAAGGAGTGCAATGCCCCTCCTTCGCGGCGAATATCCAAGAGTTCTACACTGAGCTCGCGGATGCTCTCAGAATTGGTCGCGTAGGTCAGGGCGAGATCGCACCCCTGGGACCAGAGGGATCGTGCGATTGCTGCCCCGATTCTGAAAGCATCATATACTGTACCGTCAGACAACCGAAGGCGGGGGGGGGGGAGGGGGTAAGAAGAAGAAGAAAAAAAAAAAGGGGGGGGGGGTTATAAAACGAATAAAAGGGGGTGAGATAACGAATGGATAATTATAATAAGAGAGGGGGAACGTACCCGCCAGAAGCACCCGTTATCAAGGCCAACCTGCCGTGCAAATCATTATTCACCTCTGGCATCTTTCAAATAATAAATGATAAAAATCAATAAAAATACCTGGATTAATGAGGTAGGTAGCTCAACTGCCCGGACAGCAATCTTGTGGGATTGAGGGGAGCCGTTAAGGTAATGTACATACATACAGCGGGGTATGTACTGTGCTCGGCCGATCCCTGCCGAAGTTGGCGCGCCGTAGAACCCCACCGTACAGTACCCGTGCCGGCTTACTTACGTGCGCGGGGTTGCCCACGCCGAGCCCGACAGGCTACAGCACATAATTACCACACTGGGAGTCCAGTAGTAGTTTACAGGTGGGATTGAAGACCGGCACACGGATCGGCCGCAGAGGACGGCAGTGAGCTGTCTTTTTTTTTTTCACTTTTTGGGGACTTGTTGCCTGATTTTGACGTTGGGTACAGATTCACTTTTACATAAAAACGTATTTGAGTGAACTCATAATTCACCTTGGACCGCCAAACTTACCTACTCTTACCGCCCCTCTCAATACAGCCAAAACTCCCCTTACCCACTCGCCACACAACTCACCAGTACGCTCACAAGTCCACCAACCAGAAAAAAAATTATATATCCAGCAACTCAAGATAATCCACGCTACGCGTGAAGAAAAAAAGGACAGAAAAGATGGGAACGCCATTCATATCCCACCTGGAACCAACCCTCGCCCTCAGTCACCAATGGGACCGCTCGCTACCGTCCACCGCCCAACCCCACGCTGCCTCTCTGCCCCGAACCTTCTTGGACGCCATGTCCGTCCGCGAAGCGGTCTACGTCCAGGAGCAGGGGGTTCCGCAGGAGGTAGAATTCGACGACGACGACGCGCGGTCCTGCCACTGGGTCATCTACGCGTCCGTCCACCGCGTCGTCGAACCCGAGCAGCGGGACCCGAGCACCGGCGAGGTGACCCGCTCGCGGAGGAGCGAGACCAAGACCCTACCCATCGGCACGATACGCCTGGTGCCGTTTCCGCACCCGCTGCATCCGCAACCCGGGGGCAACTATGTCGATGGCAGATGCATCACCACCACCACCACCACCACTGCCCCGCAAAATAACCTCCCCCCTCTTTCACAGCAGCAGCAGCAGCAGCAGTCACACTCCTCCCCAACCTCACCTTCTTCCTCTTCCTCTTCCTCTTCCTCTTCCGGACACCACCACCACCCACACAACCCAACCACCACGGGTGACCGGGGCCGAGGTATGGACAGAAGTACCTCCACCCGGAGCAGCAACGACGAAGAAGGGGAAGAATTCGAACGTCGTGTCAGTTATAGTGCGATCGACCGGCAGACGGATTTCCACGACGGCGAGGAGTCGTACGTCAAGCTGGGCCGTCTGGCCGTGGTCAAGGAGTTTCGCGGTCACGGGCTCGCCGGCCAGCTGGTCCGCACGGCGCTGGACTGGATGCGGCATCACCCGGGGTACTTCAACCCGTCGCCCGCGCAGCTCGGGTTCGAGACGCTGGGGATGGACGTCGGCGGGGAGCTGCCCAAGTGGAGAGGCTTAGTGTGCTGCCACGCGCAGGAGGGCGTCGTGGATGTCTGGGCCAAGTGCGGGTTCCAGGAGGACAAGGCCATGGGACGCTGGACCGAAGAAGGCATACCCCATCTCGGCATGTTTTTGAGGCTGGACTTTGAGCCTGAACCCCCAAAGATTTAACGTTCACGTTCCCACTTCATACATACTATCATCAATCTAAAATGGATAGGCGTATTGGCAAGTTTAAAAATGGGAGATAGCAATAGCAGGATTCATAAGGGGGCACAAGGAGGTACAGTGAAGTAAGTTGAGCTTTTGAAGGGATGAAAAAAAGGGAATACCAATAACCAATACCCCACCCCATGTGGGAAGTTGTTTCTTAGGTTGGAAGTTTGAGCTTGAACATCCTAAAGTCTAGCCACCAACTTCATCATCTAAAATGGGATAGCATAGTAGGATCACAAGGGCACAGTGAGACATGGAGTTCTAAGCCATCATATTGGGAGACCCTCTGTTTATGATGAAGAGGTCAAAGAATCACCTCTGACCATCTACATACAACAAAACGAATCATCGAGGGACACGGGTGATACAGGCATTGATAGTTACGGCTCGCTGTCTCGGCACGGTCATCTCATAGAGTAGATAAAAAGGATATAGACATTGCACAGCTGATGGTCATAACCCGTCAAAAGAAAAAACAGTACCCCTCGATTCACGCGAGAGCCCTTTATTTTGTGCCTGTTTGACAAGAATGCGCCGTGGAAGCCCCTTCCACCAGCCCGTTAACGCGCAAATGCAGCCTTGCAAAACATGCCGTAAAATCCGTCCCGCACCGAGATCCACACAAAGCCGTTTCCCCAAAAAGTAACCACTTTACCGGTTGCTCTTGGCCACACGCTCCAGCTCGTCCTTCTTCTTGATGGCGTACGAGTTGCTGCTTCCCTTGGCAGCGTTGATCAGCTCCTCAGCAAGGCACTCGGCAATCGACTTGACGTTGCGGAAAGAGGCCTCACGGGCACCAGTGGTGAGGAGAGCGATGGCCTGGTTGACACGGCGGAGGGGAGACACATCGACGGCCTGTCTCCGGACGGTACCGGCGGAACCAATACGGGTGCTGTCTTCACGGGGACCGCAGTTGACGATGGCGTCGACGGCGATCTGGATGGGGTTCTGGTCGGTCATGAGGTGGATCTAGAATGTGTTAGATGCGCTCTCCTCTAGCCCTTGACTCTTGCCGACTCACGATCTCGAAGGAGTGCGCAACGATGCGGACAGCCATGAGCTTCTTGCCGTTGTTGCGGCCGTGCATCATCAGAGAGTTGGTGAGACGCTCAATGATGGGGCAGTTGGCCTTGCGGAACCGCTTGACGGCATAGCGACCAGCAGAGTGAGGAATGTAGACGGGAGACCGGATCTGGATGTAGTCGCTGCAGAAGTAAAACCGTCAGTCTTCTGTAAGCTTCCAATGCAGCTTGGCCATTCGCTCGAAAATCGACCCAGTCCAAGTCTCCTCTCAGTTCGGGGCGCCTTACGTCAATGAGATATCACGGATCTCGACATCCTCGTAGCTCCATCGGTCTGTAATTGACACCAGTCAGTCTCGAGTTTTCGCGGACATTTTCGACGAGTTGCAGCAGGTGCAGCTCGGCTGCAGATGCGTGGGTTCGGTCGCACGTACTGAAGAGCTTGACGCTGCCAACCTCAGCGAGCACGTCCTTGGGAAGGACCTCGTAGCCGGAAACGGCCTCGACCTCGATTTCGCCCTCAGACATTTTGTTCGTAATGACTGCGAAACTTCGAGGTTTGGGTGATTGGATTTTGGCGTGGAGGACGATGTGATCACTTCGAGGGTTCGTTCGGAGTCGTGAATTTTTTGGTGGCCCCGCCAGAGCACGGCTTAGGGTGAGCGGTCAACCACTCAGAGGCCCGCAAAATTATTAGGGCTCGGTTGACCTAAGCTGGCAAGCGCGTGCGACGGACGTGACTTCGCCAGAAAAATCTCCCCGCCTTGTCTGTGTAGCTCGACTCAACCTCAATTAAACCACCAGAAATATCGTCAAAATGGCTCCCGCAGCAGCTGGTGCAAAGAAGCAGAAGAAGAAGTGGTCCAAGGGAAAGGGTAAGACGATGCACCGCCGATGATGCGACGCTCGAAAAATGCAACCAAGAAGATAGCTAACGCGAGATCTTCAACACAGTCAAGGACAAGGCCCAGCACGCCGTCATCCTTGACAAGGCCACTTCCGACAAGCTCTACAAGGACGTCCAGTCATACCGTCTCGTCACCGTCGCTACCCTCGTCGACAGACTCAAGATCAATGGCTCGCTCGCACGGACGTGCCTGAAGGACTTGGAGGAGAAGGGACAGATCAAGCAGGTTGTTGGACACAGCAAGATGAAGATCTACAGTACGTTCTCGCACGTCGGTGGAAGTCTGCAATGACAGAAGACAGTTGCTTACAAGATGACAGCTCGCGCCATTGGTACCGACTAAATAACCAATATCTCTTGACGAACGGACCTGGCAGGCAGGATGACTTACGGATGACTCGGACATGGGAACATATCTGGTATGAGCACCTTGCAGCTCGGTGTAGCGTAGGATCGGAAGTGCTCCAGATCCTTACTGGATTTGTATCAAGAGACGCAACAAAGAACGTTCTTGATTCAAGTGCGATGCCGCCGTGTTCACCGATCTGGCCCGTGATAGCCACTGCGGTGCTTGATGTGCTATGTTTGATGGGACAAAGACATGAATAGTGATGTAGTGCAATGCGATACCCATCGGATACTAGGCGTTCTATCCACACAGATGTAATGTGCTATGCGGTCCCCTAACACGTGGTCAAGGAATAAAGACGAGCCAGCCGTTACCGATCAACCTCCAACTGTAAGTGGATTGGTGGTAATTGCTGGCTCTACGAAGTACTTTGCTTCGACCACGTGCCTGGATATGGTCAAAGCCAGATTCACAAGGACATGGGCTTAACAGTATAGACAGTGTAGACGGGAACACTGCACGAATTTATTAAGCCCTTTGTCCCACACACCACTAGCATATCCTCAATGACGTTACAAGCACTAGAGAGGTTTGTGTAGGACGACTTGACGACACAAGTAGTCCTTGGCCTGAGGGTCTCAGCCAATAATGGGTTTCTATGTTCAAGGTGGCGATGTTGAGTTGAAGAGACTTTGAAAGTTTCCAAGGGGACCTTGACTGAGCCGCGTGCGAGAGCCGTTTGCGTTTGCCACATCACGTTACATTGAAGTCTCATCCCTTACCCATACCTCTGACACGTACCTCTATGGAGCGTGTGAGACACCGCATTTCGCTATTTCGACACGAGGGCCAAGGGATTCCTAGCTTCTGCATGTCTCTTTTGAGTAAGACTCGGCAACCGGTATCTTGCATTATTCTTTGAACTTGCTTAATCACTGAATCAACACAACTTAGACCGCAAGGGCCCCCTGCGGGAACTATCTCGGATCCAACCTCAATTGCCTGACCCGTGGGCAGGGCCGAGTCAGCTTCAAAGTCTGCGGCTGAAGGATTTGCCTCAAGATAGTAGCACCATCCATGCGAATTCGATGCATCCAGAGCACGACTCTAACATGTTGTACATGTCTAATGGTTATCGCTAGATAAAAGCAAGAGAATAAACGTCATGAATAGCCAAGCACGGATTGGATGAATAAGCGGTGGGGAACGGTCAACGGGAAGGGGGAAACGCGATGGATTTCACCGCAAAAGATTGGAGCTTTCGGGCTTTACCGGCAGTAAAAAGTTGTTAGCGCCACCGGCTGGGAGCCTTTCAAGCAGATCTGGCCTTCGAGAGGTGACTTTGGACCGGATGGTTGCCGTGGACTTTGAAGGGGCTGGCCCGTGCTCTAGCGCGACAAGGGGGCCGGAATTATTCGCTTTCAAAAGCTGGTCTCTTCCAAATCTCCCAGCGAAATTTTTTTCCCTCCCCCCGACAACCATCCAGTCGAGGTAGATTTAAATCTCGCGACTTCCCATCTTTCCATCTTCCAGACTCTCTTCTGTAGTCTTCACATCTCCACTCCCTTCTTTTGTTTCAGGGTCGTCATTCGCAACCGCCAAAATGACTTCAAAGGAGGATATCAGAATCATGGGCATGCCCGTAAGCAATCCCCAGCCCTCTGTTAATTCGCTCGATCTATCATCACCACGCCCACGCAGCTTCGATACCTTCACGATCTCAGTCGCAAGCATCAATTGACTTCAGACAAATGGGTCAATGGGCGATGCGATGGATCTGGAGCTGTCGGCGCTGTCGAGGAAGCTACAAGTGCTTGGCGTGATGGAAGATCTTGGGCGCCTTCAACTTGATTTTGTCTGGATCGATAGCTAACTGTATCTCCAACAGCCATTCCTGGTTGACTTCTTGAGTACGTTGAGCTCCCACTGGCACCAGCACGGCTTGCTGTTTGCTTGCCGATGTTGACCCGACAACTATGGACACATGCGATTGTCGAGTGATAGCACACTAACAATTGACTTCTAGTGGGTGGTGTCTCGGCCGCCGTCTCGAAGACTGCCGCCGCTCCCATTGAGCGTGTCAAGCTTCTCGTCCAGAACCAGGTACGTTAAAAATCGCTCAATATGCTCCTTACCTCGGACAGATTGATGGCTGTTGGGCCGCCTCGGCGATCAAACCGTCATCGATTTTGTGATTGTCACGTGCGATCGACACCGGGCGCCACACTCCCGGCCCCGAACCTGTAGAACAGCTAGCTAACAGCACAACAGGATGAGATGATCAAGGCTGGCCGTCTCGACCGCCGCTACAACGGTATCGTCGACTGCTTCCGCCGTACCACCGCCGATGAGGGTATCATGGCTCTGTGGCGTGGCAACACTGCCAACGTCATCCGTTACTTCCCTACCCAGGCGCTGAACTTCGCTTTCCGTGACAAGTTCAAGCAGATGTTCGGCTACAAGAAGGAGCGTGATGGATACTGGAAGTGGATGGCTGGTAACCTTGCCTCCGGTGGTGCTGCTGGTGCCACCTCGCTCCTCTTCGTCTACTCCCTCGACTACGCCCGTACCCGTCTTGCCAACGACGCCAAGTCTGCCAAGAAGGGTGGTGAGCGTCAGTTCAACGGTCTGATTGACGTCTACCGCAAGACCCTCGCTTCTGACGGTATCGCTGGTCTCTACCGTGGTTTCGGTCCCTCCGTCGCCGGTATCGTCGTCTACCGTGGTCTCTACTTCGGCATGTACGACTCCATCAAGCCTGTTCTCCTCACCGGTAACCTCGCCAACAACTTCCTCGCTTCGTTCCTTCTCGGTTGGTGCGTCACCACTGGTGCCGGTATCGCTTCTTACCCTCTTGACACTGTCCGTCGTCGTATGATGATGACCTCTGGTGAGGCCGTCAAGTACAAGAGCTCCCTCGATGCCTTCCAGCAGATCGTCGCCAAGGAGGGTGTCAAGTCTCTCTTCAAGGGTGCTGGTGCCAACATCCTCCGTGGTGTTGCCGGTGCTGGTGTGCTCTCCATCTACGACCAGCTCCAGGTTCTCATGTTCGGCAAGGCCTTCAAGGGTGGCTCTGGTTAAATTGCTTAGCCCTTTGTACAAATACGCGAATATGGTGTGGGGAGGGCGGCATGTCGGTGGTTGGGCCGGGATGAGACGAGGTTGATAAAAATGCTGGAGGTGGTAGATGCGGTGGAACCGCCGTCGCAGACATAAACGCCATATGTCGCGCGGTGGACCTCGCGGTTAGAATGTCGGACAGATCTGGCGTTCCTTCTCGCGCTGGATAGTCCGGGTGTTACCCGCTGTAATTTATAGTACTTGAGCCATTTCTCCGTGTATTCCCAGCAACGACCATCTCGGCCGGAGTCGACTTCGTCTCCTGGCCATTTTCTTTGTTTTGCTTGCGACTTATAGATCCCTTTCGATGATGGTTATCTGGTCAATTGGAATTGGAAGGTTTTCTAATAGATTCAAAAGCTTTTGAACCACCTGTGATGTCTCTTATGCTTTGTTCGATCTTTTCCTTCCAAATAAATATTTTTAGCTTGTTTACGTAATCCCATCTAGCTTCAGACGCGGTCGCGCATCGCGGGGTGCGTGGTGAAGCTCTAGTTAAGGTACCTTACCTTTTAGGTTTGGTCGACTCGCAACTCCGCAATCCGTTTTGCTTGTGGACTGGACTGGTTCCCTGCGTACGTCTGCAGCTGATCACTCTGCATATATATACCAACTTATTCAGTAGATGACCCGTTAGTGGTATTCTCGGTTCCATTTTCGCATCCCAGAAACAAGCCCCGCCCGCCATTATCCCCTCTCAATATCCTCTTTACAGCTTCTCGAGGTCTCCTCTTTCGCTCTGTTGCTACCGGTCAACAATTCAGCTGCTCGTTCTTATTCTTTACCTTCCATTCCGCGTGCACACCCCACCCGCTTACGGATAGCCGGTGAAAAAGCAAAGCAATGCCTCCGAAGCAAACGACCGCCGCTGGTAGTAGAAGTGGATTCAAGCCTCCCCTCCGCAAATCCGCTACGCCTTCTGGCTCTGGCAGCGGCTCAACCTCCAGAACAACAGCGGGGGGTAGGGGTGGTCGCGCGGGCGCTGGTAGTCGCAGTCGGGCGGAACCTGAAGATCTTGAGGAGGAGGACGGCGAGAGGATAGACAATGGGGAGGGAAAAGGAGAGGAGGACGAGGAAGCTGTGGAAGGAGAGAAACCAAAGTCCATCCCACCTGAGCTCCTGACCCGGCTGCTACACGAGTTCTTCGAGAATGATACCACGAGAATAACAAAGGACGCGAATGCCGCGCTGGCCAAGTACATGGATGTGTTTACACGCGAGGCCATTGCCAGGGCGGCGGTTGAGAAGGAGGGTGGATTCCTCGAAGTACGCAACACCTGAATGGGAACTTTAGTGGGATCAGACGTGACTAACAAAGGTGATAACAGGTCGAGGATTTGGAGAAGATTGCGCCGCAGCTACTTCTTGATCTATAATACGCGATGATCGAGACCCTGTCTCTGCGAGGCGACGACATGCTCGGTGATCCGTGAGGTCGAGGTTTTCCCCTTTGCGCGACGTTAAGTGGGAAGAACAACCGAAGAGTGATACCTTATGAGACCACACTCAACGCGCGTGTTCGGGTGCAAGATGTGCACGATAGTTACGCGATGGTTTGGAGCTTTGCACACAGAGTTTTAGAATATGGGGGAACCGAACACCGCGTTCTTTAGTGGCCACACAATAACTTCGAGAAAGGTCGCTCTCTGCGCTAGTTACAACAAGTTGAGAGAGCTGGTACCCCCAGCCGGCTCACGGCAAGACAATGCTGGACAGATCTTCGCAGGTTTCACACTTGGCAGTCGATCAGGTTAGGATCTCCCGGAACATAAACCACGATGATATGCGGCGATCATGAGCTGATTTATCCGCATCTGCAGAAAGAAAAGAAAGTTCCGAGAGCCGCATTGCAAATGATGCTCTTTCGGCCCCCGGATACGGCGGAGACGCAGAGAGCATCTGGCTCGCGGCCGAGTTGTCCCTATGCTGCAGTGCATGGTGCCTGGAAATCACGTAGAAGTCGTCTTGCTACGTCCTACCACGTGCAGGCGAAGTGCTAGCGGTTCATTTCGAGGACGAATCGCTCGGCGAAGACTCGAGCTCCCGTCAAACTTCATGTTGCTCTGGCCAGACTGGCAGAGCACCTCTTCAACTTTGTCGGCGGAGGTAACTTGCGATACTACATGAGCGTATCTAAGCCAATACATAGTATAATGGTGTCGCAGACTACACGCAAACTGCAATCGGTGTTACTCGCTGACATTTTGACGCGCACCCGAGGCAATGGATGCCTGACGAAATGACTACGTAGCTTTCGGTTCGAGATGGAGTGTTTCGACGTTTCAATGGGTAGATTAGGGGGGGCGAAGGGGCAGATGCATCTGTTACCTTGCCCTGTCAATGTTTAATGGATGGCCCAGTCTTGGGGAGACAAAGATGCGACAAAGTGACATTCAGCACTGATTTCACGATACTGCTGTGATCTGAACTACTAATTCCCTACCTGTCCGTGCCTAGCTGCAGACTGGCCGTATGGAGTACGGTGCCAGCAATGACTTTCTTAATGTTTTGTATCGGTAGGGTGCACCTTGCTTGCGTAGTGTCCCGAGGGCCTCGAGTCAGACATCCTGACAAAGCGCTAAGTAAAGTTTGTACTACTGTACGTTGAGGGTGCAACAGTTGACTACTGCAGGGACAGATACTGTGGTAGAAGACGATGGCGGCATGCACTAATCGTCAAGGTCTTGGCACAAAACGAGTTTCGTTCCCATGCGCAAAAATGTTTCGATGACGGAACTCTTTTCAGGTGGTAGTAAGTAAATGTCACCAGCGTCGGACCAGAAAGTTGCAACCACTTGCACCGACGTTAGTGACCCAGCCGCCGGCGGTGCAGTGTCTTTTTTTTTTTTTAAGCCTGTTGCTGGCCGGGGGTCCAGTGGAGGCTGAAACCGGTTCACGTTTGACAACCGTCACAGCTTGCGGCAAATCTCCGTGCCCGGCCCCACTTTAGCACCTCTACCCGCCAACAACATAACCTTATTTCGGCTTCTGCTTCGTCCGGTCCTGTGTCCAGACTTGTAGACGCCGTACAATCTAACCCTATTCTTTGGGGTTTGGCCAGCTGTCGTGGCCAGAGGTGTAGGTGGTTGCAGGTTCAGGCTCAAGCGGGCTTGGGACTGATTGTCGACGGACAACTGGACGACTACTGCAACGCAACGGGTCGGTTCTGCAGTGGCCGCCTCCGTTACTTGATATAACTACGCTCTATTTACAACTACAGTAGCGCCCACGATTATCTAACGTAGCGACTACCTATGGTCAGTGGCCAAGGGCTTGATCACTTACACAGCCCATTCGGGTTGTAGTTCCATCCGAGCGGTTACCGACTAAAAAAATCATGGGTGATGGATGTCGAAAAGTTTCGAGATCTCCCTGCTTGGCAAAAAGGACATGACGGGGGAAATGCAAAAGAGTACTGGGTACGGAGTATGTCGTTGTAAAACAACAGCATGCATACTGAAAGAAAGCCCCGTCTAATGTCGTTTCTCCACGCGCCTGCCTGCATCGTCAGTCAGGTACAGTGTCACTGCTAAGATGCTAATAGTGTTGTCGTCTAGAGATGGTCAAAACGTCGCCATGTTTCAAGGACCTTCCCCCCAAAACCCGTGAGAGAACATGTCACCCCCCCGGGCCTCCAACCCTCCCATCGCCACCCCTTCCCTCCCGGATATCATTTCATTCTATGATACTTGGCAAGGGTGTGGTTCACCATTGGGACGATCCGACACTTTGCACCGGTCTTGCTTTCTTTCTTATATTCATGCGGCCAACCTCAACCTCCGACCTGGAGTCTTCTCTTTTTCCTTTTCCTCTTTTCCTCTTCAGTTCTCTCTGTTGTCTTCTTTGGCTGTGTAATCAGTCTTTTTCCTTGTATTCATTCACTACCAGTTAATATTCTTCTCTCTCCCCAAGGCTAGTCCTACGTTTTTTACTCAGCGCGAGTCGCTTTTACATCTTGTCACTCCTTCGACTTCTTTCGGTATTACCAGAACACACTCACCAAAAAAAAAAAAAGACATTTTCAAAATGCAGTTTACAACACTCGCACTCGCCGCTCTCGCGAGCATGGCAACCGGTACGTCCCCCCCTTTCCTTCCTCATCCCCCCCGTTCCCCCCGGGTGCTAACTCTGTATGTGTGCAGCACAAAAGACAACGGTCGTAACAGTCGCGATGAACGGGACCCTGACGTACTCCCCCAACAACATCAAGGTGAACGCGGGGGAGTTTGTGCAGTTCCAGTTCACCGCGGGCAACCACACCGTGACCCAGTCGACGTTCGACGCGCCGTGCCAGCCGATCAGCATGCACTCGAACGTCACGGGGTTCCACTCGGGCTTCCAGCCGGCCGCCGCCTCGGCGTCCATGGGCATGATCCCGACCTACACGATCCAGGTCAACAACACCACGCCGCTGTGGGTCTACTGCGCGCAGGCCAAGCACTGCGAGGCCGGCATGGTCATGGTCATCAACGAGAACACCGCCGCCAACGCGTCCCGCTCCCTGGTCAACTACAAGTCCCTCGCCGCCAAGGCTACCACCGTCGTCCCCGGCGGCTCCGCCACCACCAACAACGGCGGCACCACCGGCACCACGTCCGGCACGGGATCATCCACCAGCTCCGGCGTGTCTGCTGCCGGCGCGGGTGCTGTCGGAGTCCCGTCTGTGTATGCACTCCTGGCGGCCGCTGCTGGTGCTGCTTTCTTCCTATAAACATAAAACACATAGGAATGGCCGGGGGGTGGGGGGGTTTTCTTTGTTGACATACCTAGATGAGGGGTGCAAAATCTTAATTTGACCGTTGGATATGGTAGTAACTGGACGAGGGCAGTGTGGTGTGGAAGGCTGTGGTTTTTCTCTTCTTATGATACGATCTGTATATCCCCCAGACATATGCTATGCGAGGGCTGGCAAAGTGTGATTGTTATATATTGCAATTTTGCATTCAATTGAGTGTCTTCTGGTATTTTGAGTTCCGACTGCTACGCTCTCCTGTTACTGAGATCACAGTCTTGCACTTCCTCCTTGAAGATGGACCGCCGCTTTCATCATCAAGACAGATGGCGCAAAGAGTCTACTACAAGTCAACCCAGCTTCATGATAAAGACAGTTACCGAAGTTGATACCCCGTTATATTGTACAATATCCAGTTGGATATATCCAGGCTATTTCCCTTCCGGGGGCGTTCTGGTCTTTCTATTCCCAGCAGCGCTCTCGCACAACTTCCTCCTAGGTTCATTACTCAGCCAGTCTTTCGGCCGCTTGATGTATCCCACCCTGGTGTACTTTTTGCTATGTGCGAAAAAGTTGACCCAATGCAGCAACCCTTCATGCACCTTTTGCAAAGCCTCCTTCATCTCCTCTTCGCGCATCTTCTCGAGCTCCTCTGGCGTCCAGTACCGGTTATCAATGGTAGGGTCGTCAATGGGGAGGTACATCTCCTCCACCCCGCGCATATCCGCCGTCCGGTCCTCTGCAAAGCAGCCAGTGACATATGCTCGCGCGGCATCCGTTCCGGCAAAGAAATGGTAGCTGCCTCCGGGACCATATGTACGGCGATTAGCGGACACGTCGTAGATTGTCCCGTTGATGGCGAGGTAGATGGGCTTCGACTGGTCGCGGCCGTCGTACTGTGCTAGTTCGGACATGGTCATATAGACCGGACCTCGCTGGCCATTGTTAGCAGGGGACAGATCGAAGGGAGGGAAGAAAAGGGGGGACGTACAATCTGAGCCTTCCACCACTTCGCCTGCAGGTAATTGGGCGGGTTCTTCATCCCCCAGGTGAATGTCTCTCCGGCGGAGATCAGATAGCTGAGACCGCAGGATGCGATGAAGAGGAATGCGAGCACGCGCAGGATTTCGAGCCATATTGGGCTTGATGCGTCTTCCTCTGCTATTCGTTTTGTAGGGGGCACTGGCTCTTTAGGTTGGACATCCTCAACGGGTTCAGACTCGGAATCGGTGTCGGGTTCAGCTGCCGGAACGTCCTTGGCTGGGTCTGGCTTTCGTCTTCGGACTTCTGCCATCTTCGATAACTGGATGAAATTGATGGGGATGCAATAGGAAGAGAAGATAGCGGAAACGAAAGCAAAGCAAGAACAGCAAGAGAAGAGGAGAATAAAGAAAGAATGGCCAGATTGCAATGGCTGATGGGTTATAGGCTATGCGAGGCTGAAGCTCGAAGTGGGATGTTGCTGTCGGAGCTCCTGTATCCGGGGCCCACTAAGCGGCTGACCAATCAGATAACGGTTATTAGACCGTGAATCGCCCGTCTCGGCTGGAACCGTCAAGTGAAGCTCTTCGGGCTGATATTAGTCAAAGTAAAGACAGCGACTGTCACATACGACCATAGGCACTGGAAAACTCGGGATCCCGTCCGCTCTCCCATAGATAAGCCAGCGACCGCCAGATCAGTAGTTGGGTCGGTGACGACCAGCGAATCCCTGGTGTTGTATGTTTTCAACTTTTTGGATCTTTTGTGATGATGTCCGAATGTCCCGCCTTATCCGGCTTGGGTCTGGGAGCTTGGGACGTAATAACTTCAAGCTTCGGAGCTGCCGTTGGTCCTCTCCAACTGATGCAGAGTGTATGGGACCACGTGCCTGGTTCGATTTGGCGGCTATGTGCTCTGGTTCTTTGTCTGGTCTAAGAATATGTGAGCGAACAATGGGCGAGCATAGCAACTTGATGTAAGGCCTTTAAGAAGCAACCCGACACTTGACATGCATTACTGTCCAGCCTCATCAGAACCCGACAGTTTGAAAATGAGGTCTTGAAGAGGTGGATCCCAAGCTGTCAAGCTCCGGTCAAGCTCACCGAAAGCCACGCTTGTCATCAAGATGGTCCGTGCAGCTGCCCCTTGCGATTGGCGTCGCCCTAGCAACTCTACAAACGCCAAGGAGCGCGATGTGGTGCAACTAACCCAAAATCGCTGGGATGGTAAATACGATAGACCCTGCACTGCCAATTTACATAGCACTTCCCAACAGCTTCAAGCGGGCCAGTATTGCAGCAATATCGTCAAGTCACACAGGCATATATTCGATCAGCAGAAACCACAGCCTCAGAATTCTGCTACCTATTTTCCCAAGCACACAAACTGCACACGCTGTCATCGCGGCTCGACAACAACTGTCCCGCCCGCTACCGCCACCAAACCTCGCCCACGAAAGAGACGATTGAATGAGCGTAAGCCAATAACACGAGGAGTGAAGTCCAACATGGACGCAGCATCGAGCAGTATGGCGGGCTCGCCATTGCAGCCCGTCTCCCACAACCCGCAACGAGAGAGAGACGCAGCGCAGCCGTTCTCGCACCGTCGCACCGCTACCGTCGACGAGCGCGACGGCACAGTCCATGACAAGATCAGCCAGTTTAACTCGCTCGCCATGCAGTCGAAACAGCTTGAGCGCAAGACGGCGGACGCCGCGCTCAAGCGGGCGATGCTGGGCCGCGAGGAGGCTGAGCACCAAATGCGCCAGTATCGCGAGGAGAACAGACTCCTCAAGAAGCAGCTTGACGAGGGCAAGGAACGGGAACGGAGAGTCGGCGAGAGACTAGAAACAGTTATGGTGCGCTTGCTCCTTGATCTCAGAGACACCTGGGACAAAGAACTAACAGTGGTCCTCCAGGAAAACTACGGCCGAGCAAAAGAAACACATGCGCACACGCAGGCGCTATGGGAAAAAGAAATCCGGCGCACACGAAAAGAAACCTTCAAATCACAGAGCATCATGGTGAAGCTACAGGAAGAACTCAAGTCATGCCGGACATCCCAGAAATCGGCAGAAGAAGCGCTCGAGCGTGAAAGAGAACGGAGCAAGGCACGCGAGCAGGAAGCCTTCGCTGCGCGGTATAGCCTGGTTGGCCTTCAAGAACAACTGGAACAGGCTCTCGAGAAAGTCAAAATGCTTGAACAAGAGCGCGACGCTTTCAAAACGCTGGCCAAGAATGAGGAGGACGTGGCGCGCATTGCTGCGGAAGGGAAGATTCCTTTGCCGCCAGCGGCAGAGGAGGATGACGAGTTCGCATCACCTAAGAAGCAACGAGCGTCGTCTGTCAATATTGCCGATGTCAAGTCGTCGGCTAGCAGCGAGGCTGAGATCGACGAACTCACATGGCTCTGGCAATCAGAGAGGCAACGGGCTGATCGTGCGCTTGAGCTGGTCGATTACCTGGAGGCAGAATGTCATCTCAAGTGCTGCGCAGCTGCAAAGACCCTTAAATCACAGCAGTCAAGGCCGGCCACGGCGTCTAGTCCGCGTCGCAGTCGAGCTAGTCCCTTCAAGATTGCCGACGCTGGGGATTTGGTGATTCTTAGCGAGAATGCACCAGTAATACCACAGGTGGTCGCGTCGCCTAAAAGATCGAAGATGGAGAGGTTGAGGGAAGCGCATCGCGAGTCAAGGTTGAGCACCATCTTTGTGCCGACCGAGGGTGTCTTCCGGACTGTGTCTCAGCAGGAAGCAGAGGCCATGCAGGCTGAGGCCCAGGCCGCGCAGGAGGACGTCCCGATGGCAGAAGTTGTCGTCAAAGAAGAGACTATCCATACAAAGGAGGTTGTCCTCGAAGTCGAGTCCCAGCCGACAGAGGGGAGGTCATCTCCAACAACAAGCGAACCCCTGACGCCTGCGGACGAACCTACTGTGTTTGCGCGCACACCATCAGTTGAGCCCCCAGACTTTGCCATCATGGGGCAACCACGCACATCGCTTCTGTCGCTGCTCAACGCGCCACACCAGCAGGAGAGTCATGTTGTCTTCAACATTCCCACTACCCCCGGACCTCAACCAGAGCAGCAAGATCAACATCACGATCAATCGGAGACGGAGCCAGAATCGCAAGACGAGTCTGACGCTGGCTCTGTTGTCCACCATCAACGGGAGGACAAGGAACACACTGCGGACGATAACGCTACTCCAAGACAGTCACCAGTCCAACAGCCCTACCCAACCCCGGCAGCTGAGAGAGCACAGCCCGAAGCTGAACAAGAGTCAGAACCCGAGCGGCCGTCCTTCTCTCAATCCGAGTCTCAATCCCCTTCTGAGTCCGAGTTGACACCAGAAGAGGAGATCATCCGGCCACATACCTCGGCAGCCTTTTACACATCAACCACGACCACAACGACGGTAAAAGTACCGTTGCGCGACCACGATGAAGACAAGGGTCCGAACCTGGCAGCCCGCCTTATGAAGTTGCAGAGGACACCATCTCGCGCAGAAGACAAGCCGTCGTTCGACGTTGACAACCCGGCTCTGACACCCACCATGACCCGGGAACAAGCCCTCGCGCAGATACGGGAGCGCAGGATTAGGGCTCGCAGCGTCACCCACGGAAATACATTAACATCGGCCATCACGCCGAGAAAGCAGATGATGCAGGGGGGTGTGAACAAGGGTGAGAGGAGGGATGTCAGTGCGCCTGCTGCGTCTGGGCGGCCGGCGAGCAGTGCTGCGCGTAGGATACGCACCTGAACGCTGCCGACTTAGCAGAAGAGGTAGATGTGAAGAGAATGAGAATGAGAATGAGAATGATGGTTATGTTTTCCTTTTAGGGTTTTTGTTGGGGGTAGGGAAAGATTGCTTTGGGAAAGACTGCTTTTCCCTTTCTGGTTCATGTCAATGTGCTTTTCCCCCTTCGTTCCTTCAGAATCCTCTCTGCGTCTAATGTCCTGCTATCCGATTTATTCTTGGCGGTTGCTTCTGGCATTTGCATGCATGGTGTCTGGGTTTTTGGGATGAAAAGGACTGGACAGGACACAGGACACAGGACAGGATATCAGGGGCGTTTTCCAGTTTTTTCTACAGCCTGTAGCAACTTAATTCATGACGTATGATGCATACGATGCAGCACTCAACCAACCTGCTGTTTTCCCCCAGACCAACAACCCATACATATAGTATGGTTCGGTTCACGATTATGACAAGACGTGTATTTGTATTCTTTGTAGTGGATTCGTAGATGTATTTATGATCGACATGCTCGTTATCTTACATACAATGTTTCGTCTCGACATGAACATTTACCCAAACGCACCGTTCGATACATAAAACAAGATGGAACCCTTCCCAGCTGCAAGTTGAACGAACAACACATAACTCCTCCTCTTCCCACTAGACAGAAGAACCTCCTGATATGTCCGTAGTGTGAAGATCAGCTAACTCAAAAACCCCCGTTGCGCATTCCTCGCTTGCTCACAACTAAACGCCTCGATCTTGACCGGCACAAGGACGCACTCCACCGCTGCCTTTTCATTCTTCCCCACCTGGATTCTCAACCTCCATTGCCCCGTCTTGACGATCCAGTCTTCTGCCCCTGTATCCCCCCCCAACCCTTCTCCTGCTGTCCCGTTGTCATCAACCCGTCTCCTCTTCCTCGATCCCGGTTGTTGTTGTTGTTGTTGTTGTTGTTGTTGTCCCAGCGCCAGTCCCTGCATTGTCGAAGTCGGTGAACCCTCCTGCTGCCCTCCTGTACCTCCCGCTGCTGTCGGTACCTGCTCTTCATCTGATGATACCCACGGTCTCCCATCCAGCATGATACTCGCCTGCGGGTCCATAACCACCCGCACTACGAGGAGATCCTCAGTACTGAGCGGCGGTGTGTTGGTATTGTTACCCGGCGTGGCTGGTTGAGAACTATTCGCCCCTCCCTTGGACATGAGTAATCCGAGTAATCCGAGGGGTATATCCAGTTTGGTCGCAATGACCTCGAATAACCTTGCCAGTCGGGCGCGGGCGTCTCGGAAGAACTCTGCCCGGACCCCTTCACCACCACCACCAGGGGGGAATTGTAAACGGGTCATTTCACCACCAATCTCCAGCACCAGTTCATACGCTCTGTCGTCGACGTAGGGACGGGCGTAGGTTACCCAACCGGCGTGAGGGTCGGTTGGTGTGGGTTCGGGTTGGATGGTGATGCCGGATTTGAGTATGTCCTCAAGGCGGAGGGTGATTTCCTCGCGTTGCCGGGTCTGGTTGAAGGATATGCAATGGGGTATGAGCCGCTGTTCCAACCCCTTGAAGTTGAAGTACCGGCAGTCCCGCAGAAGAGATTGACGATGGGCGTCGTCCCTGATGCTGACAGGGTAGCCACGGAGGAAGTGGAGCAGCTCGGCAAAGGTTTCCGCGCTCCTGTGTGGTACGCCGGGGGGGAGGATGGACGGTGGGCGGATTAGCCCCTCACGATCGAGACCTGGGAAGAGGTCGTCTGGACTGGAAAAAAAGATGGCGAAGCCGAGAGAAAAGAAATTGGGGGAGTTCCCTGGGTCGGTGAATAGGTCGCGCGGGATCTGGAACTCCCTGTGGCCTATCGACATGAAGATAGATTCTTCGTACAGCTGGGAGATTAGCTTTGGGACTGTACAATGTTAGTAAAACGGACGAAAACGGGGGGGGTAAAAAGGGGGGGGCGCTTACGGGAGTAAAACTGCGCATCAGCAAACAACCGCACGAAATGCGTGCCGTCTCGCGGCTGGACATGATAGCCTTGCAGATGCAGAGATATATCCTTGAACGTAACCGGGTCGCGGTCGATGTACAGAGTGCGTATGGCCGTCGCAATGTCCTCCCCTTTTTCTTCCGCCTGCTTGATCTGGCATTGGAAGTATTGTGAGAAATAGGATGGTGCTACACACATCAGCACGGTCAATTGTGTGTACGTAGGAAGGAAGGAGAGGACATACCGTCAGATGAGAGCGATGCGCCAGACAGTTTGAACAGTTCAGACCCGATCTGTATGGGGAAAACGCGCTCGTGCGGCAGGATCCGCGGGATCTTGGACACCAGCTGGATCGACGAGTCTCCAGTCGGGAACGCGCCCATTGGCGTGTGGACGTGTTCACTCTTTGCTGCCATTGCTAATCACTCCTTATTCGGAGGTTCGTCGTGGTCGGCGGGCGACTTATTATGAGTTTTAATATTGTTCATCCATAAAGATCCACCATCACATCCCTTTCGCCGTCATTGAGAAACACAAGAGGAACGAACGGGAAGTTTTTTTGCAAAAGGTTCCTAATTGAACGGTTCAATCTTGAAGCTTGAAGTCTCAGCACAGGGTTCTTCTACCAATTGCCAATACCGATTGAGTTTCTGTGACGAACGATTACTGAGCACCCAAACCAAAACTACAACGGCTCGGTTCGTTCGCGGTGAGGGTCCAGCGGGTGGGTGGCTGGTGGAGTTTTGGGATGTGGGTAATCTACAATACATACCCCTGAAAGTTCGTTAGTACGGTGAATTCCCCCACTTCGCTTCTTTCTCTCGGGCACTTATCCATGCACCACCAATCGAAAGCCCAGATGCCCTTGCCAACCTCAGGGTTCTCCCTTAACATTTTGACCAAAACAGAAAGGTCAGCGCAGAATATAGCTTCATGTCTCCAGTTTTGCTCTGTCTCGCCCTGGTCCTTGATAATTTTCAGATAATTTAATTGGCTGCAGACAGTTTTTAGTCTCTCGGTTAAGGCTTGGAAGTCACAAACTAACGAACTTTCAAGGATCAGAGTATAGGTCACTTTTTCTGCATTTGCCCATGCATAGGCAAATGCAACGACTGTTTTGGCCGATCAGGGCCTTCTGCACGGTTTAATTACTAAGCGATTTCTGAAACTGGCAAGCTACCTACTAAGCTCATCGTGTCTACGATCTGTCTACCTATCGTCCAAATCGTGCGCATTCTTTTCAGCAACGCGTGCGTTCTTACTAAGCACTCGAACCTCTTCCGCCACGAGCACTGCTTCCATCGCCCCGGCCGCCTCGGGCTCCTCGCATCGAACTACGCGATGCACGAGCACCATAACCGGAGCCGCGACCGCGCCCAGGGGCCTCCCAAGGTGGACATCCCGGAGTGCCAGAATGTTCGCCAAATGGCGCGGTGGCACTCGACGAGCCACGTCCAGCTCCGCCTGTAATTTCACCTGTGGTTCCGCCTCTAGATGTCCCTCCTCTACCTCTAGGCGCTCCAGGTACGCCTCGGATCGAGCCGCCTCCACGTCGAATTGATCCAGTTCCACCTCTAGCTTGCGAAGAACTCTGACCTCGCTGGCTGCTGCCCTGTCCGCGCTGGTTGCTCTCACCGCTCTGTGCAGTGGTGCCTTGTCCCTGTCGTCGGATCGCCGCTTTCTCGACACTGCTGATGAAGTATTGGGGGAGATGGTTCAGCCACGGCTTCTTGATGATGGTCTCGAAAATCTTCTCGCTGAACGAGATATAGAGCTTCGAAAAAGAAGCCCATAGACCGTCAATGAATTCATCACCCGTGCCTGGTCGAGGGCAATAGTGGTTGGTCTCCATGAAGGCCGCCACGGCCTTGTCGACGCCCTGCTGATCCATGGAGATCTCGGAGCAGTCGTCGAAGTCGATCATCCAAAGCGATGTGATACTCCGCTTGAAGTCTGCGCGGGCGTGGGTCGTGATCTCGTAAGTGCTCGTCTGAGGCTTCAGGGCCATGACCTGAGGGAGGGTCATTTCGGTGCGAATCTTCTGCTCTTCGACAGGCGAACTTCCGAGGACAAACTCAATGTCCATGCCGTCGATCTTGGCATGCCAGTGCAGAACAGCGAGGGCATGGGCCATGCTTCTGCACATCTCGGCGGTTGCAAGGTCGAGGTCTTTCATTTGGCTGGCATGGAGCTTGAAGTTCCGCAGGGAAAAGAATTGCCCACCCGATCCGTATCTCAGCCTGCCCATGTACGGGCGAACAAGGCAGTCCTTGTTGGCCTCGTCAGTTTTGATTGAGTCACGTCCCTGAGACGGACAATACTTCTCGATCAGCGCGTATCGGACTGGTCGGGGAAGGGGAAATATTCGCTCCAATGAATCTAACAGATGTACGGTGCGTCACCAGGACAGGCAAGCCCAGCTCAACAACCCTATCAAACATCGCTAAGATTCTCCTGCACAGAAGTCCGCACGATCTCCTCCATGAGCAACACAGGCAGCTGTTGCGTAAATTCCGCCTCCTCCCTCAGGATGGAGCGACTCGTTTCCAGGAAGCGAGACCGGAACGTATTCCAGAGCTTCTCATCCGATGCCGTAGGATTTCTACTGCTCGGTGGTCTGGGATAGAACGGATCGTTCCGTAAGAAGCTCCTAGCCGCCTGCTTAACACCCGCCTCGTTCATCGGCATGTCCCTACAGCAGTCGAAATCGAGAACCCACATAGTATGCGTGCCGAGGGCCTCAGATTGGAACCCGATAGATCCGATTCCCGGGCTCGGTTTCGTGGCGTTTGGAGGGCCGCGAGCAGGCGCGAGGACGAATTCGACATCGTTTGCATCGACCCTGGCTGTCCAGTGGAGGAAGGCCAGGGCGTCCGCCATGGCCACTGCGTAATCCCCGGCCGGAAGATTGAGCTGCTCGATCTGGTCGATGTGTAGGGGAAAGTTGCGGAGGCTGAATACCAAAAGCCGGTTGGGCCGTGCTCGAGCGGCGGTCGCGTGTGGTCTGTGTCGGCGGCGCCCAAGATATGGGCGGACTAGGCAGTGGTCGTTGATAGCGGTGGCTACCGCTGGGGAGCTTATCGCCTCTGGGTGGTATATGCGGGCTAAGAGTGTGCATACACGGCCGGGCATGGACGGAATCTTCTCGTTCACGAGAGCATTACAGGGCTCGAAACCCGGAGGAAGCCGCGGGAGGATGCGCGGCCAATGTGGCGAGTCTCTGAGGAGGAGTCCTTCGCAGAAGGGCAAATTGACGCGAAACCTCGCCAGGTTGACATCGCTGGTCTTTTGTATGGTTTCAAGAAGGCGCTTGTGGACTAGATGCTCATGAAGAATCGAGCGTCCCGGGCCGCCATCTTCTCGCTTAAGAGCAAGGTGGTGATGTCCGTCGAGATCGCCGTTCTCGTCGAGGTCTGCCCAGACGGTGCCACAAAAGCCTTGGCCGATCTTCCTCAGCGGCACCTGCGAGTCGACGAATCGGTTAATAGCCGCGTCCATTTCTGTTGCTGGCGTGTTAACAGTATGTACGGTGGAAATTGCAGATCTTCCTTATTATGTGTTCAAGTAGGTTGCAGAAAAGAGGGTATGCGGATTTGTCTGGTACTCAGCTATTTATGCATTCAGTTCTTTACCATCCGTTTGGCCGTTTCTAAGTCCAATTTCTTGGCATGACCCACAATACAACCAGACTACTACATGCAAGCCACTCCGCAGCCATGCAGCAATCACAGAAAGGGCACAATTTCGATACCAGGTTTATGACCTAAAACAGCGTCCGATAAATTTGCGAAAATTTAGGGACATATGAAATAACCCTAGAATCTGCTTTTACGTAGCTTAGTTTATTTAAGTCTTGTTCTAAGCTTAATATAGCACTATATGTACCGCAGCTACAGTGTCAAATGGTCAATTATCGGGGTAGGGCTGGTTTGTGAGTCCGCAGTGTCTATATTTGTACCGAAAAGCGGGGCTTGTTGATTTTGCAGAAGCCGATTGGCTGTAAAACCCTGTTGCCAAGAAATTGGACTTAGAAACGGCCAAAGGGATTAGTCTCAGAACAGACCAGCTGTGGCGCGGCAATTCTGTCATGTACCTTTAAGTACGGAGGGGCAAATGGCCAACTGACCCAAAAGCTCTTTTACGTCGAAAAAATTCGTTACAACCACCCCGAGGTAGATTCTCCATACACAGCTAATTTTGTAAGCCCTAACTAAAAAGTTTCTCCTTATAATAATAAGGATTAATTCTCCGCACACTTTTTCACATTATCGCGATACTGTCACGGCACGGCGCCATGACTATGGATGGACTGCACCATGTGGTGGATTACGTAATGGGTCACATGCCCACGCCTGGCGCTGGAACCGACTTGTGGGAGCGTGCGTGGATTGATGACAGTACGGAGTACTGTTGCGTCATTTGAGCCTGGCCTGTGCGCCATGGACCCACTGTGCACCTCTACAATAGGCACCCTGGAAAGTTTGTTAGTTAGTTCGGTTCTTTCCCCCACTTCGTGCCTTTTCTCACACACTCATCCATGTGTCAGCCAACCAGAGGATTCGATTGCTCCAGGTCCTCCCTTAACATCTACACCAAAACAGAAAGGTCAGCGCAGAAAGCAGCAGCAATGTCTCCAGTTCCGTTTCTCTCGCCCTGGTCCCTAATAATTTTCAAATAATTCAATTGGCTCCAGCCCCTTGCTAGCTCTCTCGCTTAAGTCTTGGAGGTACCAAACTAACAAACTTACCAGGGTTGGAGTGTAAGCTAACACGGTTAGACGGCTGGGAGCTGCAGAAGTGCGGTGGGGTGGAGCTCGGACCACATCGTAATTCATCGTCTTCGCTGTGCTGCAGGCTGCAGCAGTCCACGGCGCCCTCTCAGACAGCTTCGAGACTTCGAGACCGCAATAGAGCTGTTTCTGGACTGTTGTCAGGATCTTACTTGCGTTTCCGTGCATGCTGCTATCCCTCTTTGTGTTGAGGCGTCACGCCATCTACCCCCTTCAACATCTGTACCGGGGAAACAGGGCCTTGTGCCGACAGGAGTGGCTGAAGAGCTACACAGTACACAGCCATAAACGGTAATATCTTCACCATATTCTCTGGTTAAGAACCAAGCGGTTCTTGTTATTGATGTATTCATTTTAACTTCTCCTTCCTGGTCTCTGTTTTTTAGAGTCTTTTGGAGTCTCAACCCAACCCAAGCTCTACCCCTATGCATCACTAAGCAAATATGTGCTAACGGTTCAAGGCCCGTCGCAGCCATTCCGGTCGGTGGTTAACTCGTTATGACATTCTTATGCCTATGATAGTCGATTACAGTTTTGTATGTATCGCGCTGTGCCTATCTGACTATTCTGTGCGTTTCCGCGTCATCAATACGCTAGCTCAAACCCTGTGGGCCACATCGTCTTGTGTGGGTTTCCTCTCATAGAGTCAATCCTTCCATGTGTAGTTCAGGACGTGATTCTTCGGATGATGAGCTCTCCGTAATACTCGGGTTACTCGACTCAGTGTCGCTGGATCCTACAGTGCTGCCAGAGGCTTTTCGGAGCGCTGCTTCTTCGCTCTGGACTGGGCAGCAGTCGGGAAGCAAAGTCCAAGCGACTAGCTTTTCGTAATCCAAGCGATTCTTTCGAGGGTACAGCGTGTCGCAGAGCGCGAAGTCGACCTGGAATTCGTCGGGACCGGGTTTGCCTGTAGAGTAAACACACGCTGTCACGACACGGACTTCTTGCTCTCCCGGGACTTCATGCTCTCCCGTGAAAGTAACGATGCGGGTCTGTAGGAGAACCAAATTTTGTTAGGATGAGAGGGCCAGTATTGCCACAAAGAGAAGCAACACATCAGGGGGGGCGGCTGGTTACCTGAAGAGAGGAATAAGTATGATATTTGTATCTCAGCATGTAGTCGGCTTGCTCCATTAAAAGCATCAGGCCACAGAGGATCTCGCTTCTGAGGAAGGCGCCGGTCTGAGGACCGTCCTCAGAAAAGGGACTGTAGTAGTTGGACGCAATGCAACCAAGCCCAAATGCACCTTCGGGGACAGGACGCTTGTAGTAGCTGCACGCATCGCAACCTTTACCAAGGAAGTGCCCCCATGGGTCCACTTGGTGGAGATCACATGCGTATCTCCATTCCATAAAACCTTGGCCTATCCATAACCCTGCTTTACCCCGTTCCAAGCACTGGTCAACAGACTTGTGACCGAATCTACCAGCAAGTGTCAGTGCCAGTGTTCAGGATTCAACACGATGCACGGGTTCCACACTTACGGCGTGACATATGCACACTCGACCACTCCGTGGTCACGATTTCTAGCGGCTGTCATATAGAGAGATTCCGCAAAAAGCTGTGCCTGATTGTATCCGCTGTGATATCCCCATGTCTCGACATCTTTGTTGTCCCTTTCCTCAAGCTTCTTGACGGTATGTTTCAGAGATTCCGGTGTCATGGGCGTCTGGTGCGGACCGGTGACGTTTCGAAGCTGAGATAACCGCTCGTCACTGGCAGGCAACGTGAGGGTCTCGCTCGCAGCATTGATATCGTCCCAGTTGTCTCTCAGGTTCAGAGCACGGTCAAGATCCTGGACGATCTTACAATACTTGTAGAGGAAGTTGCCGACAAATTTTCTTTCCAACCTAGATCGCTTTGCGAGTTTGGGCAGCGGTCGAGGGCAGTCATGAGCTGCCTCTTTCGCAGAAGGGCTGCTGGCATCCATCGTATCGAGCATGTGGTCCATTGCTGTTGTGCTTTGATGGATTGATTACGGTAAACAAACATGGGAAAGGCCGAAATTTGGAACGCTAATGTTCTGTTTCGAGTACGCGCGTGGGCCCCGAAAAAGGCGGGTCCACCGCAGGCACTGACCCGAGAGTGAAGTGAATTCGCCGCATAGGTAATCGTATATATTCTCAGGGGCCGGCGTGATTGATTGGATCCTGAAGATGGGAAAACCTTAAACCGGCGGCTCCCGAAACCTAATACATTCACCGTCGATCGTTGGCATGGTTACGAAGCTATTCGCTGCTTTCTAGCGGAGATTTCGATTGGAAGTTGCGATAGCAGTATTGCATGTCTGATCCTTCTGGGATAATCTACCATAGCAGCTTCCCTAAACTCAACTCGCATGGCGGTTCACTGAGATAGACTGTCTTGCTACTGCACCTTTACACACCATTGACGGACTGAAAACACATTGATTAAACTATTGGGTCATGGACTCAAAAACCCAAAAATATAACCCCCTATCCACCTCTATCTGACCATCATTCGATCATTGCGCCCTTAGTAGGTGTAGGGTAGATTCTTGCGACATTTCTTTCTCTGGAGTTCTGTGTTGAAATTCTCTAGAAGAAAAGAAATCTGCGATTCCTTACTTTTAAGTACAGGTACGAGACTATATCCTCCAGCCAGAAGTTGCACGACCAACTTGAATCAAGCTAGAACTTCATGTGCTGGGCTTGATCTAATCCGGTTGAACACGATGACGTTAATCCGCACTGTACCAAATTATATCAAACTGAAGAGCAACAACAACACACCTTTGGATGTTCAGTTTTTTTTTTTTTTTTTTTTTTTTTTTTTTGTTGGTTTTTACCACATGAAGTTCTAGTCTCGACAACCGCGCACACAACCCCCTGAATTCCCATAACCTCTCCACTACTCCGAGTCCGAGTCCCCTTCGGCAGAAGCAGTCTCCTCGCGAGGCTCGAGCTCGGCAATGATGACAGCAGAAGAGTAATATGCATCCCATACTGGGTTCATTTCCGTACTATAGACCCGGTGGGGGGGGGGGGGGAAGAAGAAGAATAGTCAGTAACCTGCCAGTACCAATAGGGATGGGATTTTCCAAAAAAAAAAAAGACTTACTGTAAGAAACCCCACAGTGAACTCCCAAGAGGAGGTATCATCATCTGGACAATGGTTCATCAGCCAAGTCACCGTTTGACGGTCCCAGGTGCCGGGGCATGTCTAGGGGGGATCCGGCATTCCGTCCTCGTCGCGGAACACACACCCTCCTGATAAGATGGGGACGACAACAGGCGCCGTTTCTGCAACAACAACAACAGCAACGGGTTGTTTGCGAGGGGTCGTCTTCTTCTTTTTGTGGCAGCCGCTTCGGGCCTCTGCTCCGTTATCTGACCGGGAGCATTGCCAATACGCCTGTTCTTTCACCCATTCCTGCTGATACGGCGGGCGTCATCAAGCGACACAGGTGACGCCGAACCGAGTCGGTCAGGCGCTTGAGCACCTGGTAGGAGGCCCTTGAGGGGGTGTGATGCAGATTGTCGACCGAGGAGTAATATTAACATGAGGTTCTGAACTTTCTAGAAAGGGCTCGAATAGTAGATCTTTTGTATCGCATTGCTTGTTAGCCCTTCTTCTAAAAACCCATAATATCATCCCCGCTAGATTAAGAACTCACGTTCGGGTTGGTTGTAATTATAGCATCTGCCTTGATGCCTTTGAAATTCTTGTGAGCTAGATAGAGCCTGGGCGACCAGCGTCGATCACCCCCTATCATGCTCGTACGGGCTGAAATTCGTGCAAAAGCTCAGCTCGCCACATTCAACTTCCCTGCCTTGTGGTATGTCTCAAATCAAGGACTTCCTCCGCGCCGCGACCGAATGTGGCTGGCTTGCAGTCCTCTAGTAGCCGAGAGAATGCTTCGCGGGAAGCTGCGTCGTCATTCTTGAAAGGCAAAGACGCCTTGTAGCAGGAGTTGGAATGATCGCCTGAGTCCCAACATATCATGACAGGGTTTTGAGTGTCAGGGGCGCTGCTCGAAGAGAAGGCATCGCCAGTCGCGGTGATGTCGATTTTTCCGCCGACGGCGAAGACAGCCTTGTCTGTTTCATGGTCAAGAGCGGAGGACACACAGCTGAAAAGGATTGCCGTGTCTGATTTTGGGGCTGCTTCAAGTGAAGAATCCATCATCACGAGTTTTCTTGTTTGTTTCTCTTGGATATATAGGTAATTAGCACAGAAAGGGCGGGAAGAGTCAGTAAATCGCAGACATTTCAGAGGCTTTAATACCCATGGCTTGCAACACATATGAGTCATAAAGAACCGTACTTCTTGCCCATCGGCCATCACTGGAATGCAAGCCATATGTCTTCAGGCAGCTATCTCCACAGACCCGCGAAGACGGTGCATATCAGAGAAAGTGGTGGCAGTACGAGATGGAGCTTGGACCACAAGCCCGCATTCTCCTCCAGGCAACATGCCATCCTCGGCCTAGTCTTCTCAATTTCTTGACTAATGTACATGGCTCGCTGTGTGAGAGTTGTTCAACCACCTGACAGCTCAAGACTGATTCCTAATTCCGTATGTTTCCGCCAATCGATCTCTTGTGCCCTCTGGTTGCATCATCATGAGGGTTCAAGTGGGTGTGTCAGCTTCCAGACCAGGTTTGGAAACGAATCTAATAGACAATTCGTGGTACTGATAGTGGGTAGAATCCAAGTAGGGTCGCTAAAGTCGAGCAGCGCCTGATCGATCCATTGCGCCACATCGAGATTCCCAATCCTGCATACGCAACTTGTGTCAGCTTCATCGCAGAGTGCTGCTTGTCCGCCACGCTGCCCACTTACTCTGCGGCGTCAGCACCGTTGAGCCGCATGACAGAAAGCCGACAAGTTCTATACTGGTTCAGAACGACCCACGGAGCATTAGCACCTCTGGCCCAATCGGTCGCTGTCCAGAAGCCGGGGTTCTGCTTAGAACTGTTACTGATCTGTTGACAATCGTTCGAGAGAATATCCAGCTCGGTGAAATCGATAGGATCAATGGGCTCCAGTGTGCAGTAGGACTGGTTGGTTGCCATATTCGTCCAGTAAAGGGTTGTACCGCCCAGAGTTATGTCCCGATGGCCTAGGTCGACATCACTGTTGCGACCGGCGATGGCGTCAGAAAACGGGTGAGCAGAGGAGATGCAGAAGAAGCTCCAGAGAGCAAGAGCAATGAGGAACCAGACCATTGAGAAAGTTGAGAGAGAGAACAGTCTTAAGTGCTTGGCTGCAGTTCTTTCGTGCGGATTGCACAAAGTGAAGGCGTTCTCTGGAAATTGTCAAGGTGGGGACAGGGTAGCAGATCCATCCATACACTCCATAACCAAGTCTCGGTGATGGGTTGGACGTTCTGTCCACCAAAGAGGCCGTGGAATGGGTCAATATAGGCATCCGTGGACGTTGATGTCCATGAATTGACGTGGATTAGTAAGAAATTCAGGTCAAATTTGAAGCTATTTACAAGTAAGGCGTCAGGGGGGTCAGGTGATCTGGGGTTGGCACGTGACATCTGACAGGATCGGATCCAGACCATCGATGAGCCCTGACTGCAACCACGACCGTAGTGATTGAATAGTCCCAATTGTACTGGCATCTAAGCGGGTTCGAAGGGGCGTCACCATCAAACCCACAGCAGAGAATAACCTCTCGCATTCGGCGCTCATAGCTGGGACCGTCATAACGTCAAACGCCATCCTAGCGAGCCTAGGGTACTCATCTTGGTTTAATATCCAGTATGCGATAGGATCTTTAATATCAAAATCTCCAGGCCGTAGGTAAACTTGCCATTAAGCCCATTCGTCGACGGCTTTAAAGTCGAGTTCAGGCTGCACTCTAGTCCCCCGTATGCGGTGCAATTCCTGGTACTCTGCGAATGTTAATAAGCGTGCCCTCTTCCTAGCCGGTCCGGGTTTATCTTCCTTGGCCTGCAAAGCGTAAGGGGTGGAACTGCGGCCAGGAATAACCATATCGCGATAGTTCTTATCCCAGAGACTCTGAACAACCTTCTTTACGTCCTGCAGCCATTCATCTCTCTCTTTAACGTTCTCCCAGGCGGTATGAAAGTAATGCCAGCGATACGCAGGATGCAAAGCAACGGCCGCATAATAAACAGGGGAGTCTATCAGCTTATTATAGTAGTACCTAAGCTTTTCCCAGCTAAGGTCGACGTTTTATACGAATTGTTCTGGCTTAGAGTAAAAGTGTAAAGTCTTCCTCACCTTCTCCAGAGAGCTAAGTAGTAACTCAAAAGCCATTAACACATCCGTCATCAACCCGAATCGCTGCGCATTGCCATAACGTTCACGCTTCTGTCCGTCGCCTTCGAGGGTCATCACCACAATATAGAAGTCGTAAAGCAATTCCCGAAAAGCGATAAGGACGGCCCAGTCCTTATCGTCGATAATACTGCATAGCTCAAGGCAGTGCGACCGTCGGATGCTCGCCGGCGCCCGGCGTTGTGCCTATCGGATAAGGTCGTCGTAGTAAGGGCGCAGTCGAATCAATCGTTTGATCATATAATACTAGGACAGCTAGCGCGTGTCGTTATCGACGATAACATCAACAGGAAGCCTCCTACAAATATTCCCCTCATCGTTAACAGACTCGTTAGGATTCTCGGCCTGCAGCTTACGAAGTTGGTTTGTTAACAGATCCGACCGATAGACCCAGATAACGAAGTTGTAAGCTTTCCCGACCGGTCCCTTCTTCATCCAGGCATCGTAAGCTTCCCTAGCCTTCGTGTTAACGCTGTCGGCGACCATATCATCGAAGTCATCATCGCTTTTTCCGAACAGAAGCGCCTTAACAACCAGATTAATCACATGCCCCATATAGCGAACGCGGCGCTGCTTGCCGTCAAAACCGAGGGCATTACTAATAGCCTTCATTGCCGTGTCGTTATTGGTAACGTTGTCGAGGGTGAAAAATCCGACTTTATCTTGGATCTCGAACTCTTTAATAACGTCAACGATCTCGGCGGCGATATTGTTACCAGTATGCCTTTCGGCCAACTCTAAGACTCCTAAGACCACCTTCTTAACCGTAAGATCGCCAGACATATAGGCAGCCGTAATGCTAAAGAGCGCATAGCGATTCCTTAAGCGCGCGCCGTTAAAAGCGATGTGAATCAATCCGACAGCGTTAAAGAGAGCTTCCTTAATCGTAGCCATATGCGTGTTATGTTCGGCGATCGCCAAGTTACGTACGGCCTGGCGCGAGAGGTGCGCATCACGCACCTTAACGCTGGGATTAAGATAGCTAAAGATAAGTTAAAGCCGAGGGCTCTCGACGGCTCGAAAAGAAAGCTGGCTATCGACGATCCAATTAACACATAAGGTCTGAAAGTGGTTACCATCGAACCTCGCGATCAGTCGGTTTACTATAACTTGATCTGTTACACTAGATCGTATAAGTCCGAACGAATCGACGATAGATGGGAGTGCCTTCTTCCGCCGCGACCGCCTTAAGGGGTCGTACGCCGCCCTAATTCGTCCCAGCGGCCGTGATCCTTCCAGAGATGGTTCTCAGCGTTCTAAGTCCCACGAGCCTCGAAGTGTGCAGGCCTCCCACGCTTAGATCGAAGGCATACCAGATAGACCTATCTGCGGCTGGTTTCGTGTTGGATCTCGAAGCCGTACGCCTAGATCCAAGATAAAGTCGGGTAGGCCCGCTCAGATAAAGTCCAGCCCGGCCAGAGTTTAAAAACGCGTTCTTTTTCTTAGTCCGTAAGGTGCTAGGGAGTGTTGTTATTCTCGTCGTCGTTGTCCGATAAGATCACCGAGTTGTTAGGCGTATTGCTGGGCGAATCGTTAGCCAGGGTGCTGCTGAAAGACATCTTGTTGTTTGAGGGGGCTGGAGACTGGAAGAGAGTGGAGATGGCTAGTTGGCTTGAAGGGAAGACTGTTGCTTGAAGGGAAGACTGTTGCTTGAAGGGAAGACTGTTGCTTAAAGGGAAGACTGTTGCTTAAAGGGAAGACTGTTGCTTAAAGGATGAAGAGAAAGACCGGTTAGGAGAGGGAGTGACCAGGTCTATATATGCCTGACGCAAGCGTCAAATCAGTCGCTAATCACGCAGCGCATCTGATTAAAAATCGTGATCTTTTTTAGCTTCATTTTTCTGCTTGCCGGCCTCTGTTTGCTAGCTATTTTATCGGACCTGTTATTGGCTGCGTTGTCGGGTTGTCGGGTTGCCCCTATTCGGTTGTGCCAGCACCCGGCGGGCAAACAGTTTGACTGCTCCTGACTGGCCCCCCTGACTGGCCCGGGGCGGGAAAACCCCTGCACGGAAGGGAAAACCCTTGTCCGGGCCGGAAAAACCAGTTCCGGCTGTTATCTGTCCATCCATTTCCATCAATCCGACCTTCCGTGGGAGGATTGGCCTGGAATAGCTTCAAAGATTGATTGGGGAAAGTTGACGGTTACACAAGTATTGACGTCAACGCGTGGATTCGGTGTATGGACTTGCAACCCTGGGTGGGGAGGGGAGAAGAAACCTTGAATGGAAACTTAATGTGCTCGGAAGCACGTCTGGAAGGTTCTCTTCAATCTTGCATAAAGCAGCATCTACGAACATCCTTCCTGCCTTAATCTTAATAAAGTAGTCAAAGTAGTCACGAGCGAGCAGCCATGGTCCTTCGGGAAGGCACGGTTCCCATTCCACTTGCAAGTTGCAGTTTCGGTTCCCCTCTTGGGTTAATGCTAAGATTAACTGCGGATGCCTACGTCAGAACTTGTACGGTCTTCGTGTCAGTTGCCAATTCTATGGGCTTTCTCCGCCCTTTCCGAGTTACCTTCTCTTGCATATAATGTCTCCCAGAATCAAATTAGTGGGATCCAGTCCTGCTGTTAACGACACAGCGAACGCGGCGTATGTCCAAGATGCTTACGATGACTTTGAAAAACACGGTATTATCCTGAGTGACGAAGGGTAAATATGAAAAGGTCACATTGGAAATGGAAGACTCCCTGTGATTGTTGCGTCCACGATGGGACGTATCCTGGCGAGTATGTGATTGGCCGCCACAGCACTGGAAAGGCAAGCGCGACCTCCTCTAAACGGCAGGGTGATGGCCGCAAAACTCGGCTAGCACATCTGATGAGACGATTTCAAAGTAATGAACATGAAATCGTCTGATCTTCAAAGTTTCCCAGCAGTATCAGCCATCTGGAGCCTGAAGGTGGTACGCTGCAACGTAAAATGATATCTGTATTTGCATTTCGTATGGGAAACTGGGCATCAATATGGGCAGCCCAGGAGGGGTAGGAAACAGCAAAGCAACCACCCCCTCCAGATTCGGATGTTCTTGGCCCAGTAGCTGCAACTTGGCCCAGTGAAAGCGCTCACGCGAACAGCGACCTGCATAAAACCCGGGACATGGTGTATGGGCCCCAAACCTCACTGGTGGTCCAGTCCTAGGTCGGTGAGTCAATGATGTGAGAAGCCGCGAAAATAATGATTAGCAAACATGCAAGGCCTGCTGTTATTGGACGACTACTGCAGGAGGCCGACTGTGATAATGGCCACCTCATCGGGCGTTTCGCCTTGACTGCGTTCGACTGGGCAAGGAACGTGGGATTCAACATTCTCAAGGGAACAAGGGCTTTCTCATAGGACGACTGATGGCGATATCGAAAAACGGGAGGGAGAACCTGCTCGAGGTGCATCGCAGCTGCAGTTAGGCCACACGGCCGTCGAAGATGAAAAGGGAAAGAGCGACCCAATGGTTCTGTTCTCCAAAGGTCTCCTCTCTCCTCCTTACACGTCTCCACCATCAACTCGCGATTTCCTCCCTCCATGCTATACTAGCTCCTGCTCTTCAAGGCGAATCCCCATACGAGCATGGCACCCGAGGCCAATCACGCAGAGCCCGCGGCAGACCTGGCCACCCTATTCGACTCAATCCGCAACCACACGTCGTTCGAGATGCTTGATGGCATTCTTAAGGAGAATGCTGGTCTGAAGGAGAAGAACCGGGCCCTTACAGTCGCGAACGAACTGAATGACGACAAGATTGCAAAGTTCAGACAGAACCTGGAAAGGGCCAAAGAACAAGTGGAGGAAAAAGATGCCAGCCTCCAAGCCTTGGAGAAGGCAAAGACGCAAGTTACAGACGACTACGACGTGGCCAAGAAGCAACTAGAAGAGGATGCAAAGCTCATCACCAAACTTCACAACGAACTGAAGAAGAAGGACAATACAATCAACGGGCTCAAGGAGAGCCTTGCGGACGAGAAGGAGAAGACCAAGAGGCTGAGCACAGTCGAGCACGAGCTTGGTAAAGCCGAAGCGCGCATGGTCGAACAAAGCCGGAAACTGGATAAACTCGACGCATTTGCATACAAGCTAACGCCGTTGGCCAAGCGAGACACGTACGCTCAACCCTCCTGAATGGCTTTAGTTTTTAGGATACTAACACACATGCATAGTCCTGCTCGATTAGATGGTATTTTCGAATCCGCGCGTAACCTTGCCGAGACGTACTTCAACGTGGAGTTCCAGACCGACATCCTTGCGGACTCGTCCCTGTGGGACAAGCTACGGGACCATGAGAATGTCCGGGGAAGAATCCCTCTTCCATTGACAAACACACCCGCTGCAAAGCAGATGCGAACTGCGGCCTTCCTGACGGTTTTGTCACAGGAGTTGGAAGATGTCATTTTCCAGCCGACCTATCTCCTGGATGACGATACAGAGCTTTCTGAGCTGCTGTCCCACCTCGCCATAGATGATCCGCAGCGGGAGTCGTATCTCCGCTCGGTGCTCCTAGCCACACTCCCGGCAGCCAAGCGGCAGGGCATGGCCAACAGACGTGCCGAGAAGGTCGCTACGAGCGTGTTTTCGCGCGTGGGAGCTCTGGTACCCGTCGGCCAGAGGCAGCACAGCTTCCGATCGGCACTCGACAGCTTCTGTAAGCTAGCGTGCGACCAGTGGCAACCTGTCCAGCAGCATCTCAACAAGGTCGAACCAAGCTTTCAACTCACCCACGACCAAGACTGGAAGTACTTTTCTGTGTCGGAGCCCCCAGCCTCAAGAAGCCAAACCCCGAAACCACAGCAAAACGGCAATGGCGGCAAGAAGAACAAGTCGCAAGCGTCGGCCGCGGTAGAGACACCGTCTTCGCCGCCGCCGCCGCAGTTGCACCACGCTGACTCGATTCCCGATATCAGTTCAGTGGCGGGCGTTGTGTGGCCCAGCTTCCTTGTCATCCATCCGAATTCGGAGCCCGAACTTCTGACGGAGGGCTTCGTGCTCAGCGAGGATCAGGTCAAGACGGCTAAGGACGAGGAGAAGGCTAGGCTGCTCTCAGGCCCTCATCGTGCGGCAAGACGAGGCACCAGGAGGTCAAGGACGTTGTCTCAGTCTGTTTCATTCACACCAGCGCTCACGAACGGCCACCAGAACGGCCACCAGAACGGCCACCAGAACGGCCACCAGAACGGCCACCAGAACGGCCACCAGAACGGCCACCAGAACGGCCACCAGAACGGAAATGGAGCCGCCTCAGAGGGTGACTCCGATGACAAGCATTTTTTATCGGCACAGGTTGGCGGTGGGCACAACACTTTTTGAAGCGCAAGAAGAGTCGGCGGGAGTCTCTCAATGTCGATAGTCGCGCAGAGAGGCTCTCAGAGAGACATCTGGGCAGACTCTCGAGGCTCTCCAATAAAACTTCCAATACTTTCTAGGGATTTTTCCATGGTTCTGCTCGATGTCGGCTTTCTTGGCTTGTGACGCATGGGAAAGATTTATGGCACGGTCTGGCTTCTTGTCAATGGTCATGTATCCAGGTATGGGTATATGAATAACGCTTTGCAACATGGTTCGGTATAGGATGAATTTTGGTGGATGCAAAAGAGCTAGTGTCTCGTCGCTAGAAAAAGTTACTATAGCTTCTAGTATATGAATGAATGATAATGATGTTCGTGCAGAACTCAAGAGTTCAATTTGCAATTGACATGCCACTTGTCAGCCACGGCGCCACGAAGTCTTCCGGCGCGACACATAACTCGGTGACCTCATGCGACTAGCAAATCCCCTGGACCAGGAACCCTCAGCAGGCTGATAGAGTTTACCGATGGCAGCAAAGTCTCAAGAAGGTATGTATGTGACCGACATTTACCATTCACTGTAGTGCTGGGTTCTGGGTACCATGAAAACTCCGGCACCCGTCCTGACGTGTTTCCAGTCGAGGGCCCGGGCCCCTCATGATAATTGCTTTTTCTCCGGGAAATTTTTCACCTACTCAGACCGATGATCTGAACGCAGGCGGTTGCAAAGTTGAAGCATGCAAGAGAAGCGCATGACCCGAGAACTAGGCAATCAAGTTATTCTGAGAGGCTCTCCTCGGAGCGCATTCCTTACAAGCAATACAAACACTGCGGCAAGTGAATCGCGGCGATGGTGCTCACGGCATTTCCGTCTTGACTCAGGTCCCGTGCAGTTGTACTTGGGAAGCACGGATCAGCAAATGAAACCCGCGCGACCGGGAAGGCACGGCTTCACTACGACTGGCTGATCAACCACGTCGGAAGCGCGCTTTCCTCCATTGGGATCGCCTCTGTCAACAATCAATCCTTCAAGTGGCCCCTTGTTCTTCTCAGCAAATTTCCCCCCACCAACCCAAGACGACCTTCATCAGGCTTCCGCCGAAACCTTCAATTTTCAACCTCGCATCGACAACAGTTCTTGTCTCTAGCCATTCCGACACCCTCGACTCTTCCTCGTTAGCCTTTATTTGTTGTTACGCCTCTGTCCAGTTTTGCCTTCAAAATGCGTGAGATTATCAGCTTGAACGGTACGTATCCACAAGCTCTGTTTTGGGTGGCGCGTGTGGGCTTCACCGCAACGTCGAGCTTGACGTGAAACGGCATCTGCGAGCTCGACAACCAGCTTCTCTCGACCGTTAGCTGACATTTTTGTGTTGCATAGTCGGCCAGGCGGGTTGCCAGATTGCTAACTCGTGCTGGGAGGTATGCTTTTCATCCCCTCGCTTGCATGGCGATTCAATCCCCGATTCCCGTCAACAGGCGAACGCTTGATACCCTCGTCGACGTCGCCTCGGGCACTCGTTAGGTGCAGCGCTAACTTGATTCTTGCAGCTTTACTGCCTCGAGCACGGTATCCAGGTATGTGAAAATCATTCGTACATTTATCTGTCTGCGTTGCAAAGGTCGTTGCTTACTGACCCCCTATGATTAGCCTGATGGTTACCTCACCGAGGAACGGAAGGCCGCTGATCCTGATCACGGCTTCAGCACATTCTTCTCGGAGACTGGTATGTTTCTAGTATCCCGTCCTGTACATGGATAACTTGGGCGAGAAGCTTACTAGGACTTTACCACATAGGCAACGGCAAATATGTCCCCCGTACTATTTACTGCGATCTCGAGCCCAATGTCGTTGATGAGGTCCGCACTGGAACATACCGCGGTCTCTTCCACCCCGAGCACATGATCACTGGCAAGGAGGATGCCAGCAACAACTACGCACGTGGACACTACACCGTGGGCAAGGAGCTTATCGACCAGGTGCTCGACAAGGTGCGACGTGTTGCCGACAACTGCAGCGGTCTGCAGGGCTTTTTGGTGTTCCACTCCTTCGGTGGTGGTACCGGATCGGGTTTCGGCGCTCTCCTGATGGAGCGTCTCTCGGTCGATTACGGCAAGAAGAGCAAGCTCGAATTCTGTGTCTACCCGGCACCGCAGACCGCCACCTCGGTCGTTGAGCCATACAACTCGATCCTGACCACACACACTACCCTCGAGCACGCCGACTGCTCCTTCATGGTCGACAACGAGGCCATTTACGACATTTGCCGCAGAAACCTTGGTCTCGAGCGCCCCAACTACGAGAACCTGAACCGTCTGATTGCACAGGGTAAGCTTTGAGCAACTCAGCGACCACTTCTACAGTGCGGATGGCTAACATCTACCTAGTCGTCTCTTCCATTACCGCATCCCTCCGTTTCGACGGCTCCCTCAACGTCGACTTGAACGAGTTCCAGACCAACCTGGTCCCCTATCCCCGTATCCACTTCCCGCTCGTTGCCTACGCTCCCGTCATTTCGGCCGCCAAGGCTGCTCACGAGGCCAACTCGGTTCAGGAGATGACCATGTCATGCTTCGAGCCCAACAACCAGATGGTCAAGTGTGATCCTCGTCACGGAAAGTACATGGCGACCTGCCTTCTGTACCGTGGTGATGTCGTCCCCAACGACGCTCACGCCGCCGTTGCCACGCTTAAGACCAAGCGCACCATTCAGTTCGTTGACTGGTGCCCTACCGGCTTCAAGCTTGGTATTTGCTACCAACCCCCTCACATGGTCCCCAACGGCGACCTTGCCAAGGTCAACCGTGCTGTGTATGTCATCTGTTCTCCCCGGCCCCTCTCCTTTTCAACGAAGCACAAAGACTAACAGGATGATAGCTGCATGCTTTCGAACACCACTGCCATCGCCGAGGCCTGGTCTGCGCTTTCTAACAAATTCGATCTTATGTACTCGAAGCGTGCTTTCGTTCACTGGTACGTTGGTGAGGGTATGGAGGAAGGCGAGTTCTCTGAGGCTCGTGAGGATCTCGCTGCCCTCGAGCGCGACTACGAGGAGGTTGCGGCCGATTCGATGGAGGGTGAGGAAGTGGAAGCTGAGTACTAAGCTGTCGATGGGACCAGGTTTGAAGAGCTTGATTGAGTACATGATACACCCAACCGGTTCTTGATTTCCCTATAAAACATATGGTGGCCCTGTGGGCGCCACAGGGAATTGTCTTGCACTGGGATGATGAATGTTATTCCTTGGCAGGCGGGACCTTGATTTTCTTTATAGACTGAACGTGATAGTTGATTTTAATCCGAAGCCCCAATAATTCAGTGGGAATAGAGCACTCTACGTGCACGCCAGATGCGCTGTTTCTCCTTCTCCTCGTCCATATGTATTGCTTTAGACGGCTACTAGACGTGATTCATACTGTTTTGTTTAGTTCTTGAGTAAATACAGAGCACTTCAAGGCAAAGCTGTAGTTCGCCGATGTCGCGGAATGATAAGAAAACCGCTGCATCTTAACGGTTGTGAGACGTTAACCCCCCACCATTTCCTTTATCGTTTGGGGCGCTGGAATTTCGTGGTGCCCCAGCCTGCATGGAGCTCCTTCGTGCAACGTCGAGACTTCAAGCTTGGCTTGCCCCCAGGGTCCAATCAGAGCTCCCCGGCGCCCAGCGGCTGTGACGAACCCACACTGCGGCCATTCCCGCAAGCTGTTTGGCTTCTCGATCACCCAAACAGAGAGAGCTTAGGGGAGGAGAGGTCGCACTCCCCAGCCTCACAAAGTTGCAAAAAGAGGCAACCCTGCATTGTTAACCTTTTTTCTAGTGACATCTGCACCATCCCCTGCAGCAGCAGCATCATCAATTTTCATGGTTTCACTGTCTCACCGTCTCACCTCTTGGCACAACCGGCCCCGTATTTACCAATCTTGCTGCATTTCGTCGCTTTCCCCCGAGCCTTAACCGCCGGCGGTAACGAACGTCAACCTCCCCTAACGTCGACGTCAGCGATCAACCTGCAACGACCTGCAACGCGACGCATAGCGGCTGCTGCAGCTTTGCGCCCACCATGGCTTCAGAGGGTATAGTAGAAGCTAGTGAGTTGTTTGGATTCTCGTTTGCTCCGCTACGTGGCACGAACGCCGAGGTGTAAATAACAGCAAGCTAACCGTTGGATGCTTGCCCACTCGTAGGTGCGCCGAACCTAAACCTCACCGCGGAGGAGAAGCGCGTGTATGGACAACTCTTTCGAGCGGCAGACTCGGAAAGCGTCGGGGTTGTCACGGGAGAGATCGCTGTCAAGTTCTTCGAGAAGACTAGATTAGATTCCAGAGTGTTGGGAGAGGTGCGTCAAGGTTTCCGGTGCAGTTTGTGGCTCGCGCGGAGCGATGGGAGCTGACAATCATCACTCTACAACACAGATATGGCAGATTGCAGACAAGGAGAACAGAGGCTTCCTCACACCTGCCGGCTTCGGCGTCGTGCTGCGGCTTATTGGCCACGCGCAAGCCGGTCGCGAACCGACTCCCGAATTGGCGCGACAACAAGGCCCCATTCCCCGGTTCGACGGGCTCAACCTGACTCCCGCACCTCCACCTCCTCCTCCGGCAGTGTTAGCGGCGGCGGCCACGGCGGCATCTACCCTGCAGGCTCAAGGGACGGGCAGCTCGGCCGGTGGTTCGGGTCCCGGCGGTGGCCCTATTCGGATTCCGCCTTTAACCCCGGAGAAGGTGGCGCAATATGCCAGTATCTTCGAGCGCCAACCCCTCCAGAGCGGGAACATGCTCCCCGGCGAGCAGGCAAAGCAGATATTTGAGAAGTCGGGACTGCCGAACGAGATACTGGGTCGCATCTGGATGCTTGCGGATACGGAACAGCGGGGTGCGCTGGTGCTGACGGAATTCGTCATCGCCATGCACCTGCTCACTTCGATGAAGTCGGGAGCGTTGCGCGGCTTGCCTAACATCCTGCCGGCAGCGCTCTATGAAGCGGCAACTCGTCGAGGACCGATCCCGGGCTCTCCTCTTGCTCCCGCAGCTACCGGCGCGGGCCCTGGTCTTCCCAGGCAACAGTCTCCTACCATCGCCCCGCCACCCGTCTCGGCCATTCCTAGACAGATCACGGGGCAGGCATCGCTACCGCAAATGCGGACTGGAAGCCCACTCAACCGTCCACCGATGCCCACACCTATGGTCCCGCCACCGTTGGCAGCGCAGACTACCGGAGATTGGCTGATAACACCGGCCGACAAATCGAGGTTCGACCTGCTGTACGAGGAGCTAGATAAGACAAAGAAGGGGTTCATCACTGGCGAGGAAGCAGTGCCCTTCTTTAGCCAGTCAAACCTTCCGGAGGACGTGCTCGCCCAGATCTGGGATCTAGCAGACATCAACTCGGAGGGCCGCCTGACTAGGGACCTATTCGCCATCGCCATGTATCTCATTAGGCAACAGAGGAGCAAGCGCGATGGCCCAAGTATGCTTCCTAATACGCTGCCGCCCAATCTCATACCCCCGAGCATGCGTAACCAGGTACGTGCTGCCCCGGGCGCGGTTCCCGTTGTTGCTCCTGCTTCGGCGTTCGATCCTGTTTCCCCGCCGCGACCTCAGCCGAAGCCGTCTGCTCTGGATGATCTGTTCGGCCTGGACGATCCCCAGCCACCAGCGCCAGCTCCGGCTCAGGCCCAGGCTCCGATGACTACAGGAGCACCCGCAGCTATCAATGACCCGTTCGCCAGCGGTGCTATTAGTCCTCCGGCAGCGCCGTCTTCGCCGATGAGGCCCACGGCTACCGGTAGCACCTTCAAGCCGTTCATGCCTTCGTCATCATTTGGCCGCGGCCTGACTGCTCAAGTGACTGGGGGTTCCAACACTTCAGCTTCCAGCCACGCCAAGCCTGGCGGCGGCGCTGCTCTCTCCGCTACTGCTGAAGACGATCTTCTTGGCGATCATGATCCGGAGGTCAACAAAAACATAAGCAACGAGACAACTGAGCTGGCGAATCTGTCCAACCAGATCGGCTCTCTGACGAAACAGATGCAGGACGTCCAGGGCCAGCGTACGAAGACACAGAACGAACTGAACCAGGCCAGCGTGCAAAAGAAGAACTTTGAGCAGCGGCTGGCTCAGCTTCGCGCCATGTACGAAAAGGAAGCGAGCGACGTTCGGTCTCTCGAGACCCAGCTCGCAGCCTCGAGGAACGAGACGAAGAAGTTGCAGGCTGAGATAGCTATGGTCGAGGCTAGTCATCAAGACCAGCAGAACCAGCACCGCCAGCTGTCGACTGCCCTCCAGGCCGATCAACAAGAGAACGCGAATCTTAAGGAGCGCATTCGGGTGGTGAACGCCGAGATTGCCCAGCTCAAGCCCCAGATCGAGAAGCTCAAGTCTGAAGCTCGGCAGCAAAAGGGGATTGTTGCAATTAATAAGAAGCAATTAGCTACTAATGAAGCCGAACGAGACAAGCTCAAGACTGAAGTTGAGGACCTGGCCAGGAGCAACGAGGAGCTTGCCCGTCAGGTCAGCTCCAGCAGCTCGCCGGTCCTTACCCATATGGCCAGCCCTGCGCTCTCGACGGCGAGTGCCAATAATCCCTTCTTTAGGCGGACGGGTAGCACTGATATTGGCAACACGTTTGCCTCTCCTCCGCTTAGGGCGTTCAGCGACAAGACCTTTGATGACGTCTTTGGACCTATGGCTACGGGGTCAGGGAGCCAGAGCGGCACGCCTCCTCCCCCTTCGGCAGCATCCTTGTTCAAGCCGCAAAATACCGGCACTTCGACTGCCAGTGTAGGATCGTTTGCCACGCCGACTTCGACCACTCCAGGTGTCAGCCGTCAGGCTACTATGACGGGCGCTCCTACTGGTGCTACTGAACGGCCGGCATCTCCTGAGTCGAGGATGCACAACTCTGGCTTCCTGCCCTTCGTAGACGCTGCTGAATCTCTTCCCTCGCGTCAGGTTTCGCCCCCTATGGGCCGGGCCAATCAGACAGAAGAGTCACAGTCACAGACAAACCCTGTGGCGTTGCCCGTTCAGTCTGCGCCCTCGGGGCAGAGCTTTGCCTCTGGGTCAGGCTCGGATGCGTCCAGCAAGGCGGCTGCGTCGCCCAGTGAGAACAACAGACCCACCAGCAACGGCATAAGCGCGCCGTTTGGTCTTGGGTCTCCAGCTGGCGGTGCGGACCCCAACAAGGCGGCATCTGCTGAGTCGGATCCCTTCGCTGCCATGGATCAAGCTAAGCCCAAGGACGACTTCGCCAAGGCAAAGGAAGATTTCGAATCGGCGTTTGCGAGCTTCAAGAGCTCCAACACGAAGTCTACTCCCACGGGATCGAATGCTTCAGATACTGCCAAGGCCTTTGCGACATTCAGTTCCGAGTTCCCTCCCATCTCGGAGCTGGAACGCGATGACGACTCGGACACGGAAAGCGATGGAGGTGGCTTTGGGGGCGGCGGTTTTGATGATGACTTTGCTCCGGCCTCTCCCCCGCCGAAGGTGACCGCCGAAAAGGCCGGCGCAGACACAAGGTCGAGGTCGACCTCACCCACACTCACCAAGTCTACGCCAGAAGTCTCGGCCCCTGGTGCTGCTACTGAAGCGCCAGCTGCAAAGTAGGTTACTGATACATGCGCTGCCTGTTGTTCTTACGTATACTGACTGACCTAATCAGTGAGAAACCTGCTTCCCCCGCTCCCACTTCGTCACCAACAAAGATGAACAACAACTTTGGTGGTCACAGCGTTGATGACATTTTCGGGTCGGCGTCTGCGCACTCACCACAAGCTGCATCGACAACGACGTCCTCCACGGTAGCAGGAACGCAACCTACCTTGACGGCGGCTCCCTCTGCTGCTTCAAAGAGTGCGTTTGACGATCTGGATGATGACTTTGAAGGCCTCGAGGACGCTAAGGAAGGCTCGGCCGACGACGACTTCGCCAATATTTCGCGGTCGGGGCTAGATGACTTCAACCCGGTGTTTGACAGCAGCCCGCCGCCGAGCCAACCTAAGAGCGAGCAGTCGGCGACTACCAGCAGCCCGCCGTTTGGGGTAGAGAGCAGTTTTGACTTTGGGTCGTTGTCGACGCCGTCTGTGACTGGTAGCACGTCGGGAGGCGGCGCGCCGCTGAACAATTCCAACTCGTCTACCGCTCATCATCATCAACAACAGAATCATCAACTTCAGAGTAGTCAGACTGGAGGAGGAGGAGCGAAGAACTCGTCTGCTGCGGGGGGTGGCCAGGATTCGCATGACTGGGATGCACTCTTTGCCAGTCTAGACGAGACCCCTACCGCGTCGAACTCGCCTGCGCCTGCGCTGGACAACAACAGCAGAAATGGCACCACCGCCAAGGAGCAGCCGCCGTCTGCATCCTCTCCCGCATCAACCGCACAACAACCGGGGGGCTCATCACAAAGACCGAGCACGGGAGGAAGAGCACTCACCGAGGAAGGGGAGCATGATGACCCCATCCTCAAGAACCTGACCAGCATGGGATATTCCCGCACCGATGCGCTGACGGCATTGGAGAAGTATGATTATAATCTGGAGAGGGTAGGCTGATTATACCTAGCGGATTTTGACGAGTTTCAGTTTTTGAGTCTGTGTGTTGTGGATGTGGTGCTAACTTGCAATTTTCTTTGTTACTATAGGCAGCCAATTATCTTGCCAGCCAGTCTTAGTGCGAATGGGATGGAAGAGAAGAGACACAAAAAACTTGGAGAAGTTGGGAATGGTAGTGATAGTGTGTGGTTGATGTGATGTTGATGTGGGGTTGTTGATACGATACGATACCTTTTTTCTTTTTTTTTTTGTCTCTCTCTCTCTCTTTGGGTGGTTTTTACCTATACCTACATTGGGTTGCAGTGGTTGGTGGAGTGGAAGCAAGTGGTGGTGCCTGCCTTCGTTCATTTTGTCAAAATTGGTTTTCTTCTTACATAGCCCCCCTACCTACGCGCCGTTGCATACAAACGATAATTGTAGTTTCTTTTTTCCCTTCCTTATGTATGTACTTTGGTAATTCACATATACCCTTTCAAAGTCACAAGTTTTCGTCTATCTATTATTGTTTTTTCGCCGGTGTTATGTTAAGTTGTGGTAGTGGTGGTGGGTAAGGTAAGTTCATGTTGTCAGACAGGGTCAGTTTGTTCGGGGTTGTACTCTGTATCCACTCTTAATAACAGGCGCGTTAAGTTGCAACGGCTATTTACGGGGAGTAGAGAAGTTGGGGGGATTTACCCCGCGAAAAGTTTTACCCCTCCAACTTTTTTTGTTTTTGTAACGCCACCCCTCTGAACTTTCTGTGAATTTCTTGGTGTCGAGTCAACCACCACCACCAAAATCACCCACCAACGCCGAGCCGACACACTCTTACACCCAGTGTAGCGCACCAAAACGAAAATCAGAACCAACCCGAATCAAACCGAACCGAACCCGAGTCCAACTTCAATTTTTCAAATCCAGACCTCACGGCGGTTGAATCAGAAGCAGAACGAACGAACGAACGAGAACAAGAGGAAAGGCTCCACCCCACCGAGAGTCTGCAGAAAAAAAAGACAAAAATGTCAGACGAAGTCGCAATCTACGACGAGGTGGAGATAGAAGACATGACCTACGACGAGACGCTGCAGATCTATCACTATCCGTGCCCGTGCGGCGACAGATTCGAGATTGGCCTGCAGGACTTGCGGGACGAAGAGACGGATATCGCGGTGTGTCCGAGTTGTAGTCTTATGATTAGGGTTATTTTTGACGTGGTAAGTCCGGGCGGGCACATCTCTTTTTTTTTCTGCCTGGGTTTTGTCTCTCTCTTTGGGTCTGAATGGAGCGGGTCTAGCACAAGATACAGCGAGCACACCAAGCCGGGGGGGGGGGGGGGGGGGTTTAAGAGAAAAAAAAACAAAACAAGAAGGTGGACCTGATGCTAACGGGGGGATGGATGTACAGGATAACCTACCGAAGCCACCTGGAAGCGAGCCCGAGCCGGAACAGGAGACGCCGCAGCAGGTTGAGGTTGCTGCGTAAAAACACACACGATATAACAACAAGAACGGGGAAACGAGAACGACGAGAAACAACCAGATTTGCCAGCTTGAGAGGTGTGGAACAAAGGAAAGGGGGGAGCATATTATTCAATGTTCAGCGGAAACCAAAAGCGTCACGCGCCCCGTCTTGCCTGAACCTCCTCGTCAACTTAGCCGACTTATGGGGCGAAAAAAAAAACCGCCCATAAATAAATAACTCCGAGCGGTCCATCCGTGTCGTGTCGTGTTGCCATACATCGACGACAAACAACTCCGCGCCGCGCCGCGTCGCGATGCGATGCGATGCGGTTATCGATAGCAATACTTGCGCACTGGGGGGGAAAACACAGAGCGATACGAAGGAGTAAGAAGGGAAGATGAAACATAAGAAGTGAAGTCCTTTGCCCAAGTTTGATCGAGGGAACAGACAGAAGACATTGAACAGAGCAAATAAAGGGGGGGTTCACGGATCGCTGCAGGACTCAGATTCCCCCCCCACCTCAGAGAAAGTAGATAGATAGATACCAGGCCAACCGGGGGGAGAAAAGAGCGTGTGTGAAGAAGAAGAAACTTTGGATAGTAAATAATTTTACCATATCTCACTCAAGTCACGAGTGGGGTGGGGATGCGTCCCCAACGGTATATTGAACGCCATATAACCATAATTAATGTGCAGAAGGCTTCTTATATTAGAGGTGATTTTTTTTCTGCAGAAACTACATCATCATGGAGAACCTATGATCTAATGCTTCTGTGTAGCGATGCAAGTAGCCCCAAGGGGGCATCTAAAGTTGTGTTTAGTGTTGTTGTTAGTGGCGGAGATATGGAACTAAGTCCACACGTGCTCTTTCAGACAGAATATCTACTCGACCATATATTATGGCGACGTAACAAGTTCACGGCTAAACCCATATTAGGAACGTGCGTAGGGGACATTTGAGTGTTGCACTGGATTGTCGTTTATTTTTTCCCACTTCATAAGAAATAACCCGTAGGCCCAAATAACATCAAACACACTTTCTATTTTTGAGACGAGATCTAACCCCGCTATGTAATTAAATCGTTCTACACATTCGCAAAGAAAAAGGTAGGCTGCCCGGGCACTGCGGCCTCGGCGTTAGGCGCCGTGATGTCGACCTCCTCACCGGTGTTCAGATCCTTGCCCTTCTTGCTACCTTCTTGCACGCCAAGAATCTGGATGGCCTCTAGACCTGCAGTCCTCTTCAGACCGGGAACCATTGCCTATCATTTTTTTTCGTCAGTACACACACATTCACACGTCACACTCATGATGTCTCCCGGGTAAAAGGACTTACCAAAAGAGTAGTCTTCTCATCAAACGCCAGCTTGCGCTCCAGGACCGCCCCCGCGGGCTCGCCATCCCGAAGACGCTTCTTGAGGGCCTGCACAAACGGCATGGCCTTCTTCATCTCGCCCATCTTACCAATCCGGCTGTTGAGCTCCTTGTCGTCGATCTTTTGCGTCTTGGTCTCCGGGTCCCAGATCTCCTTGATCAACTCCATGTACTTGGTCTGCCAGGCGGGGAAGTTCTCGGCCATGAAGATGGTCAACTTCTTAGGCTTCTTAGGGTCGAATTCCGACTGCTTGCCCTTGGCCATCTTCTTTAGCTGCGCGGCCTCGGCCGAGTTGATGCTCGATGCTGTCGACCGAACGTACTCGCGGGCTGCGGCGAGACCCGGATCGGCGGCAGGCACCTCAGGGAACTTGGCAAACTGAATCGATTGCTTCTCTCCCAAAACCTCCATCCAGATGTATTCGGACCAGTGGGGGGCGATCGGGCTGATGATCAGTGCTTGAAGGCGGATGTATTTGAGGACGAGATCCTTGTGCATGGGAATGCCACCTGCAGTGCAGGCTTCTCTGTACGTGTCTCTTGCGTTCAAAAAGTCGTAGTGTGCCGCCTTGAGAGCCAACTTGTACGATGTCTCCTCGTAGTGCTTCCTAGCCTCATTCACAAGACCGTTCATCTCGTTGTCGAAGAGGGCGTCCTGGAATGAGTTGAGCTCGCCGGTTCGCAGGTTGCTGTCTTTAATCATCTCCTCAATCCACTCCTTGTTGTTGTAAAACCTCAAAATCGTGTTGTCGGCGACGTCCTCGACAAAGTTGGAGTCCGAGATACCATCACCAGCATCTGCCAGTGCCACACGGGCGGCATCAGCACCATACTTCTTCACGACATCATCGAGAGTCATGAAGTTTCCAGTTGACTTGCTCATCTTCTCGCCGTTGAGCTGGAGATGTCCGTTGGCACGGACACCGCGGGGCCAGTATTCCCGCGGGAACAGGGCAATGTGGTTATAGAGGAAGAAGGTGAGATGGTTGGGGATCAGATCCTTTCCACTGACACGGAGGTCAAGCGGGTAGAAGTACTCAAACTCTCTCCTCATGGCCTGGAGGGTTTCCTTGGGGATCTTGGATTTGGAGACCACGTCGTCTGTCAGCTCGGTCCGGCAGAAGATGTAGTCCCAAACCTCGTCAATCATTTGGCTGGCTTCGATATTGCCCTTGCCCTTTTCCCGACCAAAGAGATCCGCGTGTAGCCAGTGCGCGACGGTGTAGTAGGCCATGTAGATGGTCGAATCACTCAGACTCTCCACGAGGAAGTGATGGTCCCACGGAAGCTTGGATCCCAAGCCGTAGGTTCTCGCGCAGGCCCATTGCCTCAACCAGTCAAGCACACCCTTGAACGCGTGTTGGGTGTCCGGGGAGTATGTGTTCAGCCCCTTACCATCCTCGTTCGCGACGTAGTCGAGCGCAGTGTTTCTCCAAGCCTCCTCGCCGTAGTCGAGGTACCATTGGTCCATAAGAGCCACAGTGCTGCACATCGTCAGTCAACTCATGTTCCAAAAAAAATTTAGTCCTAACACATACCATTCATCCCCAGATCTCGATACGACCTTGTTCTCGGGCTCCGAGTACGCAAACGCATCCCCAGCCTTGATGAGCTGTTCTCTTACCTTGGGCTTGGCAATCTCGACCTTCTCGCCCTTGTAGTCGCCAACCTTCATCACACCCTGATAGAACCCTTCCTTGTAGGCAAGCTCCTTCGCCTCCAGGAGCTGCTTAGCATCCTTGGGAGAGGCGATCTTCAGCTTCTTGACCAAGTAAGGTGCTAGCAGGTCAGAGGTCGGTGTCTGGATAATCGGGAAGATCTCGAGCTCGGCCCATTCCTTCTTGATGCCGTAAAAGTCGGCCTTCTTGGCGAGTTCTGTCACCATGGCAAAGTCGTCAGGAGAGTCTGAGGGGACGGAGGTAACGACACCAGTTCCTTTTGTGGCCAGAACAGTGTCCATGGGGAGAACGCGAACTTGCGGGTGGAAGCTGAGCGGTGCGTTCACCAACGTGCCGATAATATCTGAGCCTACGAGGTCTGCTGCCTTCTCAATGACACCCTCCTGGGCAAAGATTCCCTGGTAGGCCATGTTCTTCGCGGCCCTTTCGGTAATCACGAAGTACTCCTTTTCAGAGGCCTTGAAGACGCCGTACTTGAGGTTGGGCCCGACGAAGCAGCAAGTTTGACCGTACATAGTCTCGGGTCTCAAGGTCGCAGGGCAGAGGTATACGGAAGCACCCTCTGGGAGCTTGCCCTGAAGGGCCTCTTCGGCCTTGGGGGCCCACTCAAGAACTTTCAGCTTCAGGGCGGTGTACTCTTGAGGCAAAACACCCTCTCCTTCGCTTCGGTCGTGGTCCATGCAAGGCTGGCCGTCCTTGATCGAGTAGATCGTGTAACGTTTTCCGAACTTAATCTTGTTGAGCTCCTTCAGGCGGTTCATTTGCCACCTGACGAAGGCATCGTAGTAGGGGTTCGCGTCAGTAGTAACGAATTGCCGTCTCCAGTCGATGCGGGCGCCAAAGTTTGTCAAGTCCTTCTTGCACTCTGGCGGGAAGAACTGAAGCCTGCGTTTGGGGTTAGTTTACCTCACAGCGGAGCACATCAAGAAGGAGACCGACCAGTACTGCGGGTCGGCAAACTTGTGAATCTCTTCAAGCGGAATGCCGACTGAATTTAGGATCTGCCATTGATACTTGGCCTTGACAGTCTTTGCGGCCGCCTTGCCCTTCTTGGCATTGAATTTGCTCAAGTCCTCCTTTGGCCCTTTTGCTGCCGCAGGCGCAGCCTCGACTTCATCCTCCTCCTTGTACCGCTCGAAGTTTTGGCCAAACATCTCGACTTCTTTGACAAGCTTGTCGGCGGATGCCTTGATGGGCAAACCTATTCCGTATTAGCCGGTGAGCTCTTTGAGCAGTTGAATGCGTAGGTTTCCATGGCGGCAAGAAGTATGGACCTACCAGTGCAGTGGTAACCTAGGGGGAAGAGACACCGCTTGCCCTGCATTCTCGCGAAACCGGTGAAGAACTCGACTGCGCGGACGTATGTTAGTATGGTACGCTCTACTGTCGCGCAAGTCCCGCCGAGGTCTGCGCCAGGGGTTGGAGGCACATACTCTTGCTGAAACTGAAGGCGTGGCCGGCATGAAGACGGCCGTTCATGTATGCTAGTGTCCGGTCAGCAGTTCATCCTACACAGTCATGCCCAGAGTCCAACATACGGTATGCGATGGTGCCAAAGAACTTGGGAAACCTAACAGCCAGTTGTCAGCGACCTCCTCTTGTCATGTTCCGAAGTCAGGGGTAGTATCAGCGTAGGCCTCCTCTTCTACCCCTTAACCCAACAGTATTCTTTCACGGGGCCATCGTAGCGTAAACGTACTTCTCGCGCAGCTCCTCGGCGCTGATCGAGCCGAGAGGGATCTCGGAAGTGGGCGGCGCATCGACCTCGAAGACTCCGGCCTCCTCCCATTTCGACTGGTATTTCTGTAAAGGGGTTCAAGTCAGCGCGTGCCTCTCAGTTACAGCCTAAAGCGGAGGTAAATCGCAGTCGCTGGGAGCTAGACAAACCTTCTCAATCTCTATGAGGGTATCTCTCTTCTCTGTGCCCTTCAACTCCTTCGTCTTGGAAATCGCAAGACCCTCGAGGGCCTTGGGCACCGTTGTGTCGGCCATGGTGTTGCTTCTGGTTGCTTCCCGTACACAAAAACAAAAGTTTCCGGTCTTTCAACGTCGTAAATTTAAGGCGGATTTCAGCGCTTCAGCATTGACTCGTGGCACCGCCCCAGGAGAGCTATACTGAGTCCTGCTGCACTGACTCGGGTTTCACAGTGCTCCTTGACTCACAGTCGAATTTTTGGAAAACACCCCGCTATTCGAGTCGTTGGAGGGGCAGAGGGGCACGCGGGGTCGGTTGGCAGGCCTGGCAGCAGCATGGCCTTCATGCGGGAACAGGGGTGGGTTTCTCGGCTTTTTTATGTGGCGCAACTTCAGCCACAATTTGGACGGCATGCATCATTTGCAACTTTCGGGATTGCGACACTGTTCGTATATTCTCGAACGCGACAGCACCAGTATCTTCCAAACAATGTTCCCGACTCTCGTGCGCCGATTGGCGCAAACCTCTAGCCGTCAATTGAGCACAACTACGATAAACCCGTCCAAGCTGAAGAAGGTGTGGCCGCCAGATTTTACCAAGCTCTCGCCCCAGGAGCAGCTCAAGTTCGAGAAGAAGTACAAGAGGAGGGTTCAGTTGGCAACGGCTCGGCCTCGGTGGAACAAGTTCATCAAGCTTTCTCAGTTATCTGTGATAACATGTACGTTGGTTCTAGGCGTCTGAACGAGTGTTGTCCGTTAACTTTTCCAGTCGTCATCGTATACAGTGTGCTCTTTATGGACTGGAAGACTGAACACCAGCCGTTTGACGAGGTGAGTAAAGACGATCATTGTCATGCTCTTGTTCCGGTCTAATTTTGTATTAGGTCCGCAAAAGGTTCTGGGGTCTATTTAGCGCCTTCTCTCCCGAGCAAAGGTTCGAGAGACGGAAAGACGATTTCCCTGGATCGACAACCACCTCGAAATGACCTGACACGGCCGCCCGGCTATCTCAACTATACCACCACCACTGTATATAATGTATCATAAGGAAGGAGTTTTGGCGTTATAATACCCTTGAATATGACACGCATGCTGTTCTCCAAATGTTGGGCAGCAGACTCTACTCTTCAACTTGTTGACGGCTAGCCGCCCATGGTGTGTTTCCTTCGGCTGGTCGGCTCGTGTAACAGAGACTGTGTTGCGGTCTTCACGATATTTCTTGCCGGCCATTTGCTCGACAATTGAACCTCCAGCAAAAAGCCGGTGTGCCTGTTGGCCCGTAGTTCAGCGCGCATACACCTCGGCATGGTGTGACCGTTGCGCTATCGGCCAATACCGTACAGCTTGATCTACAGCGCAGCGAGGAAGTAGAATGTAGCCATCGCAAGGTCAAGGTAATCCCCCATGATCACCTGCCATGCCAGACAAAGTTTCCACCCATACTTAGCCCAGCTCCCAGCCCTGTTGACCGCCCTTCGTTGACCGGTCTTTTTGCTACCGTACCCTGTGCTCTGACCCCCGACACGATGCGATCCAGATTTGTCTCGATGACCACTCCGCCTACTATCATTTCGCCTAGAGTAGAATGTAGCGTCTCGAAGTTGAAGATAAGGTCCAGCTCGCAGACGTTCTCAAAGAGCTTATCCAACGCCTCCACGTAGACTTGGATCAAGTCGATGAGTGCAAGCGGAGACTCAGTCGAGGTCGAGATGACTATGAAGTAGAGGGTAGCGTAATGGCGGTAGGTCACGAGCGAGGGGACGTCATTGTGCGGCTCCGACGACGAATGCGAGGTGCCCGAAGCGGCAAGCAGAGGAGGGAGCGGGAGGAAGTTGCAGGATCCGGGCGGACGGTTCGACACGAGCGTGAAGATCTCGGAGATCAGTCGCTGCTGTATGCTCGTGTCCTATAAACCTGTGTCAGCAGACTCGGCTTAGGGCCGGAGAAGAACCAGGCAAGAAAGGCTTACCAGTTGGGTATAGAATTTTGTCAACCGAGGCTGGCCTTGGCCATTAAAGACCAGAAACGCGTTAATCATGGCGCCGTGTTCGCTACACCGTTTCTCGTGTTGGAGCGACCGATGACAGTACTAATCGGAGTTGTGTGATACCAACCAGCGATCGGGCAAGTGTGGTGGGGTGTGCATGACGTGCGTTTTTCTTGGGGAAGCGTTACGAAAATACCTTAGCTAAGCCAGGCTTTATGCGTGCTACGCTCGTACCGTATTAGCGGCCCCAGCTGAAAACGGTTGAGTTAACGTGCGGCAGTGGTGTCGCGTGGGGAAAGCTTGAGTGGGGTTCGAGTTCTGATCATGCCGAGCTCCTGCCCTGCTGTATCGGGGAGCTTTGCCAAACTGCAGGTGCGGTTCTTTTGAGGACTCCATTGACGTCCCGAATCCCCATTCCCGATCTTCGTACGACAAAACAACATCACATCTTGTTTTACGTGACTTTTGGCATTGCGTTTATACACCAATTGAACTGCGGAAGACCGCAGACTACCCAATTACCGTTCCTTTACATCTTTGACAGCATTTCATCATGGTCCGTCCAGGCCTAGCCCAGCTTGCTCGGGCGACCGGCCGCGGGCTTCGAAGCGCTCGGGTTGCCCCAATCATCGCCTCACCTAGCATCGCTCGCGCCTCATGCATCGCAAGGGTTGCACCTGGTCTTCAGATTGCCGCAACCGCAGCACCGGCTAGATTCATCTCCATTAGCACCCAGCGCAGCGGCATTACCCCGGATGACGAGCCAGTCAAGGATACCGAGACGCCCAAGGTCGTTCAGACCCCTGCCGAGATCACAGACTCCGAATACCACGCTGTGGCGGACGTATACCTGGAGAAGCTTGTCAACCATCTAGAGGAGCTCGCGGAGAAGAGGGAGGATGTTGATGTGGAATACTCGGTTCGTTTTGCCCTCAATTCGGATGTCAGGTCTGTTTTGCATGCTGACTAAGATGTACTAGGCCGGCGTTCTGACCGTTAACTTTGGCGCGGAAGTCGGTACCTATGTCATCAACAAGCAACCTCCTAACAAACAGATCTGGTTGTCATCCCCGAAGTCCGGCCCGAAGCGATACGATTATGTTATCCTGGGCGACGGCCAACAGGATAAGCAGGACACGGCTTGTGGCGAGTGGATGTACCTTAGGGACAGCTCGACTATGAACCAGCTTTTTCTGGATGAACTTGGAATTGACCTTAGGATGCCGTCCGGTGACTATGGGGAGTAAGCTGGTTTAGCTTTGAGATGAAATGTGTGTCGCTCGGCATTGTATGATTTAGAGGCAGCGCCAGAGTCCAGTTGCTCGGCGCAAATGTTGTTACTGTAACTAAGGTTTATCATGAAGAACCTGTATGATGCGGCTTACAATTGTAGCTGAGCTCGCTAGAATTACTAACAACACTATCCATCTTGTCTTGCCCATTATTTCGATGTGCACACATTTTCATTTTAACCAGGTCTCAATCAAACTCACTCCGGCCATGCCTATCCTATTCAACACTCACACACAGCTGTCGAGTCCTTCAGTAACATTTCATCCCAACAACATAGATCTCACTCATCCACAGTCCAAGGTGAGGGCTCAACTCTTGGTCCGGTGCCGGTGCCGGTGCCGGTACCACCATAGCCGCCGTTGGTACCACGGCGTTGTTGTTGTTGTCGTTGTCCCACATCAACCTGATCCCGGTACCTAGTATTTCCTACTACTTCTTCCTCCTCCTGTTCTCCTCCTTCCTCGTCCGAGTCCTCTTCTTCTTCTTCTTCTGCTGCTGCTGCTGCTGCTCCAACAAGTAATGGGTGTCGTCTCGCAGTGTCTTCCTGCCGCCGCCGCCCAGCGAATAACGCCCTCACCCACGCTGGCATGTTATTTCCACCGTTGATATACTTCATGAACAGCAGGCTGAGAACCTGCAGGACGCCAACGGTAAGGACGACGCCGAATTCTGTCCCCGCGTTGCGTTGCAGTGCCTGCTCCCATGGGGCACCACAAGCAATAGTGCGATGGTATTCGGTAGTGCATTCAACCTTGGGATCACCGGGCTTGCCATGTGGGAACGGCCATGCGCGGTCTTTGACGGTCCGAAATCCGCAGCAGTTAAAGGAGTCCTGGATACGGCGGATACTTTCGGCATCATGACCTGTCCAGAAATCTTTCCAGCGGGATTCCATCATGCATTGGCGGATTGGAGAGGGGATCAACTCGGAGGCGAAGTTGGTTGCCAGAACGGTTGTCAGGATGAGTTGGAGGATCTGCAGGGCGATGGGTAGCACCGCCCGCGTGAAGGGGGAGGGTTGTTTGGAGCGGGAGGAGGAAGAGGAGGAGGAGGAGGAGGAGAAGAGGGCGGAGGGGAGGTATAGGGCGTTGGCGAATGCCAGTAGGGGTAACAGGACGGTGAGGAAGGTGAGGACGGGCGAGAGAGGGAGTGAGAGGGTTGTTGTGTTTATGTGTTCATAGCTACAACACATAATTACAGATTAGCATAGGGAAAGGAGGAGGGGCAACGCGGAGGAGGGGGGGACGTACGTCGCGACTGCCATGAGGGCGAGTATGATTAGTGGGTAGACTATCGCGAGCCAGGCTGCCATTTTTGCCGGTAATGTTATCAGCACGGCGAGGTGAGTTTTAACAACAATCGGGATATACCTCGAGCTTCGCGTGGTCGTATTGCTCAGTATCAGGAGAGATAAACTAGGTCAGTAATTATGATGGCAACTTTGAAGTTGGAGGGTTTGGGCGGGGACTTGCGACGTGACTTTATTTCGTTTGTGACGTTTTCTCGTATGCCCCTCAAAACGTACCTGAGGTGTCAATATGCATGGAGGCCTACCAACCATCGCGGGGTGTTGCAACCTTCAACAAATTGTTTTCCGAGATATACGCAAGGCAGCCAATCAACGCGGTCTAAACTTTAAATCAGATTGAGCTCGAAACTTCGATCACATTTAGTTCAAGGTCGCAGGCAACAAGGCGAAAACGCGAGGCAGATATAGGTAGTATTAACAGATTTCGGTGCATGTAAGTTCTACCTGTCGTGAGAGGTATGCGTCGTCAAAGTGACACAGAAACTAATGTAAATACATGGAGTATACTGGAATGAACGAGGTACCACCTCTTGTTCATCCTTCCAGCTCTAACATCGAATCGAATGGTATACGTGCGCTAGGTACCCCAGTCAATGGCATATGTTGGTTTCGAAAGAGGCTGAAAGGCACAAGACACACAGGGTATTCACAACATATATTGGTCCAGTTGACAACTTTGAAAGCTTACATCTACCATCCCGCCAGGACATCATCATATCGTTGCTTTCTCATGTCTAACGCTATCTTCCTCGTTTTTGGCCTAGGAGGTGACAGTAAGATAAAACAGATAGTATAGGAGGATTTAATAAAAGCATCCAAGCCCGTCAAGGAGAAACCAAGATACGCCGCCGGGTTCTGAGCAGCGAGAGACCGTTGGCGCTCGTGGACTCGTGAGTTGAAAGGGAACAGCTTGAGGAATGAGACTTGTCGAATGCATCATCACTGAGGCCGGCCAGTAGAACCCGGCGTTGGATGGACTAGATAGCCACTGACAGGCAACTAGTAGGCTGGTGCCCTGATATTATCTGAGTACTAGCTGAAGAGTAGAACTTGAAGCCTAAGAACATAGTCTAGTCGACTAGTTCTAGTCTAGTCTATAACTTGTTTGATTACTTTGTCGTCCATGCATCTTCGTGTACCCATCACATGCTGTCACGCACGTACGCATGCTAATAATTTCGGAATTTTTTTTTCTCGCGAGTTCTTTGAACTCTATGTTGTCCCGGTGTCAGATAGCCCGAGACTGGAAACCCGGTTTCAAGATGGGATGTTCGGTTTGCTTGTTTGATGATCTCCAGGGGTCTTTGTGCCTTACCGCGCGACGTCGGAATATTACCGGGATTTGCGACTTACGTAGTATCGGGCTACGTGACTATGGAGAGCGATTTCGGTATCCTAAGGTATTGACAGTACGTATGCCAAGTTACCAACCATATGATGTTACGGTAGACATACTGATGAGCACCGAAAGTCAACTTGAAACATATTAGGTACCCTACTCTCGCTACGTGTTCCCTGCACTCCGAAGTTAGTTGATAAACTGAGAGAAGATGCTGAATATCGCGGAATATCGCAATGTATGCGTACTCGGAAGCGGCCCGATCTGACAGTTCACATTCGATTGCGGATTTAAGAAACAGGGGAGTATGGCGATTGTCCCTGACGTTTATCTCAGCGAGCTCAGACTACAATCGGGTTGGAATTGCCACGCCTGCGGCGTGGCTGCGCCGATTGTTTTTCTCGTTACCTAATTGGCTGGAACCCCCCTGTAAAGGCCGTATCCAACGCTTTCCTTAGAACAGCACCAGCAGCCGCAACAGCAGAACCCGCTTACCAGACCCGGCTAGTAGCTGTCTACCCCTGCTGTGATAGTGAAAGCATTGACCAACCAGATATGGAACTTCCATGGAACAATTGGCATCTGCAGCGTTTGTCTGCAAAGAGTGCGGACCCCAAAAGACAGCAGAAAAGGGGTGCTTCCAGACGATGCGGTCATTGCATACAAACAGTGAGCAATGGTGTGGTTACGACTTCCGTCGTTAGGTAGGCCGTCTTGGCGTCGGAAGACCTCAATGATGCTTTCTTTTCCTGGCAATAGTTACTGCAAGCCAAGCGAATGCATATTTATCGTCGCGACCAGAAATATGACCCGTCTTCGGGTTCCCTCCCAGAGGTTATAAACAACTTACTTTGCTACTCGCTGGCTTCTCATCGTGGACATTTATTGTCCTACCAAAGGAACCCTCCCACGCGTGCATATCCCGAGAGAAAGCCCCTGACATGTGGAGATGGGGCACAAGCACAAGAGGCTCCATATTAAAAACCCACTGTGCATCAGCATGAGCACCGACCTCATCGTGCCTTTTGCTGCGAGCACCCGCCCGCAGAATGCTGTGTCACGCTTCGTCACAGCATCCGCAATCCATCTTTGTGGGATTGGGCCACTCGCACAATTCAGTATGCACTGTTCAGCACATTCCGGCTTGCGTGCTTGCAGGTGGTGAGCGGACTGAGGCGCGGATGTGTGTGACTTGACAGGGGACAGCCACGGCATGCAGCATCTCATGAAGAGTGTAGGTCCGAGCGCACTCCCGGGTTTCTCTTCAGAGCATTCGGCATCCGCTTCCATCAAGACACCGCCAGAACACTTGCTTCTCTTCTGATCGGCTCAGTTATCGCCGGAAACAGGAAGAAACACCTTAGAAAAGTGACTACTATACAGAAACGGATGTCTCCAAACACAACACGAAGTTCAGCTTGGTGTATTGCCAGCAGCCCCCATGGCCATGGGGCCAGGGGCAATATTCACCCTTTCTCACTTGTAGTTTTAGCTTTGGAGCTCTGGATAACTGCCCACCTATCCAGCGGCAACGTCATGTCGAATGCTGTGAATGTATGCGCGCACTTGCTATGATGGCTAAACTTAATTGATCTGGTCTCTTCGCTCTATTGATCTGTGATATGGGAGAGTTGCCGAACAAGAGGCGCGCACCGACTCACTGAATGCGCGAAAACGAAACCCTTGCACGTTCCCCCTCTTCCCTTTCCAGCACTTACTATTTTTCTGATGCTTTTCTGCTCCAACCACCACCTGGACGTCTCTCGCCCAGACTCGCTTCAGGGGTGAGCAGACCCTTCACAACCAGCCCTCTGTTCATTACTCTTTTTGTGCAATTGCTGCTATCTTTTTGTTAATTCATGGTCTTATCAGACCGGACCTTGAACTTTCGCCTTGCAACTTGTCACTGAAAGTCGGAATCACAGTAGCAAGCACGCTGCGGCCGGCCGATCTAGCGACGCCAAAACTTCCTATTTGCTTTTTCTATATACCCATTTCGAGTCGTGAATTTCTCCCGATAGACGTTGCATAGATACCCCAAGCTTGCGAATCGCAAGACCAATTCGGCATTTCCTCATGAATACAACAAAAAACCAACGAATACAAAAGCATCCAAGACCGGTACGGCGAGGACGTTCGTTTCAAGGCCCCTAGTCGAGGGGAGTTGGGCAAAAGCTTAAAGCGCAGGCACGACCGAGCTACGGACCGAGCCACCGACGAGAGGAAACACGCGCTTCCCACCACCGATTGTCCGGACTTCGCGACACCATTACCAGTCGTTTCCCTGGTTTATGCTTTTCTGGACAGCATAATGCCTTGGCAACCGCTGCCTCGCATTGCCTTCGCCGTAGCGACATATCCCTTCACCGCGTCGAGCCCGGCCGACCTGCCCCTCGAGATTGGCGATGAGCTATACATAGTCGAGGAGACGCCCGACGGCAATTGGCTCCGAGGGTACTTGGTTGCGCCGCCGAGTCTGCTGGCAGGACTCACTAGTGTCAAGGGTCAGACTCTGGAAGCTCGCGTGTTCAGCGGCATCTTCCCGCGCAGCTGTGTCGAGGTACGCGAAGTGCTCGGCGAGAGTGATGAGACAGACGACAACGAGAGCGAGGATGGGGGCGCACTCGACGCAGTAACAGAGGCTATCCAGCACATTGGCAGCGACTCGGCCAAGAGCGGCCTTGCGAATGGGGAGAAGAAGAGGAGGAAAGACAACAAACCCAGAGGTCCCGAGTTCTCGATTGGAAGGAAAGGAACGCTCAAGGAAAACGACCACGGTCTCACAAATGGAACTCCAGCGAAGCTCTCGGTGCCCGTGAAGCGCGATCCTAATGCGCCGCGTCCGGCGGCTCCCGTGCCGATGCTTAAGATTGGCGACGAGACTCCTACATCGGCGTCCGAACCGCTCATTGACGAGATCGCGTCGTGCCTGAGAGAATGGCACTCGACAAACCTCCACGAGCTCCTCCTTTCTCGACAGTACGGGAAGCTGGACAAGCTTTCGCAGCTCATCACGACGCTGAACTTCTCGAGGCAACAGTTCCTGCACAACGTGCTAACCACGTGGGAATACAAGAACCTACGCGAGAAGACGGTATGGGACTTGGTGCGCGTCAACAAGCTTTGCGGAGGAGAGGTCATCGTGCGCGACCCGAGCGAGCGCGGACGTGTCTTGACCGGGGATGACTCTGTGGTGGAAGTGACGAAGCTGCAGTCTGTCATGAGCCTGCTCGACGAGCCTCCGACGAACGCGATCGAACTGACGGCGCTCCATCACCTGTTGGTGGACGTCAAGGGCTTTGCGGGCGCTTCTACCGAGTCGACGACGCTAGTGATCTACCTCGCAAGCAAGACCGCAGGCGGACCCCTAAAACCGCTCTCGGAGAGCTACATCGTCGACGTCCCCGCGGGAGGGCAGATGGGTCACCTGGCGAGGAACATGCAGATGCGCACTCTCTTCGCCGACCTCACAGCCGCGGACATCGGCGACGTGCCCTCCATTGACTCGGAGATATTCCTAGTTGTCCAGATACGGGCGCCGCAGCAGGTCGTGGCTGCTAAGCCCAGCTCACGATCCGGATCGATATCCCAGGGCATGCAGCAGTTCGCCAAAGACTCTACAAAGCCGCCGTTGACGTCCGGAAACAAGTCGATGCGTAGGAGCTTGATGTGGGCGGGCAAGAGCACTCGGTCGGCATTTTCGAGGGGGAATCCCAAGCTTGATGCGCTCTCTGAGCAACCGGAGGAAATGCCGCCAGGGTCGTCGGCCGGACTCGAGAGCAGGGACGGGCCGCCGCCGAGCACGGCAAACTCGAAGGCGGGGCGGTCGTCGGTGGACGGGTCAGCCTCGCAGACAGCTGATCGGACCGTTGGCGTTGGGATATTGAAGCTGAACTCGATCATGAAGCAGGATGAAGAAGTCGAGCACGTTGTCAGCATTTGGGCGCCCTGCCCGAGGTTCCAATCCTCCGAGAGACAGGAGGCGGACGAGTGGGACCCCTTGATACGCGAGATCATGGACAGCATGTCGGGCCAGTACGAGAAGTCGAGAAGGGCCGAACGGCTACAGGTTCATCTCAGAGCGTTCAACAATCCGGATGCGGATTATCTCATCAAAGCGACCCCGACAGTGCTATCGGGCATCTGCAAGACAAACAAGATGGGCTTCGCTGGTGCGCCGACGAAGCAAAGATCGGACATTTATGTCACCATCGACCAGGCCATCTTGAACCGACAGACCTTGCTCTCTCGATATGGAGGCAGCGCAACGTCGATTCCGAGCAGTATTCACGGGACCAATCTCCAGGTTACGCTTGAGGTCCGCAGGCAAACGGGCGAGCGCATTGATAATTGCATATACCCCTCGTCCAACACCGAGGGAGTCAGCACCTGGAAATCAGTCGCTACTGAGCGGGGAGATCCGTGGCGGCAGACCATCAAGTTGGTAGTCGCGCCCCAAGATGTCTATTCTGCCCACCTCGTGTTGCATCTCGCGGATGCACCCAATGGCGCCTTTGCCGTCGCCTACATGCCTCTCTGGGACCAGCAGGCATTCATCCACGATGGATCCCACGGCCTACTGCTCTACAGACTAGACGAGAACACATCTACGCCTCAGGCTGGACCCCAAGGCAAGGGTGGCTATCTGAGCCTGCCCTTCACCTCTCGGGGCAGGGACGAGCACGAGGTGACGGGCCCGTTTGCCATGTTGCGGTTGGAGACGTATCTCTGCAGCACAAGGTTCTCCCAAGACAAGGTTGTCCTGGGGCTAACACGATGGAAGGAGTCGTCGCGAGATGATATACCCTCGCTCTTGAAACAGTTCATCTTCGTGGCCGAAATTGAGGTCGTCAAGCTGCTGAACGATGTGCTGGATGCCCTGTTTGGGATTCTCTGCGAGTACACAGGCAACGACGACTACGAAGACCTCGTATTCACTGCGCTCGTGAGAGTGCTGGACATTGTCCACGACAGGAGGTTCAACCTGGCCCCGCTGGTGGATCAATACGCCGAGAACAAGTTCAACTACCCCTTCGCAACGCCTTGCCTGGTCAGGTCTTTCACCCGGCTGCTGTCAAAACCCACGGAGCCCGAGACCTCACGGAAGCTGCGGGCTACCTTCAAGGTCGCACGGCATATTCTCAAGTTCATTACGCACGCCAGGGGCCAGCAGAAGGCAAAGGAAGCAGGCATTGGAATTACAAGCTCCAATCCCGGCTTCACGCGCCATCTACGCAGCATCTTCAAGGCGCTCGATGCCATGATGCGCAACACTACCCCTCTGTTGGTCGGAAGCCAGACACTCGCTGTCCAGCACTTTCACACATGGCTTCCGGAACTGGCCAGCCTGTTGACGACGGAGGAGATCTTGCACGTTGCTATTGACTTTATGGATTCTTGCTCCATGGTGAAGGGCAAGCTCGTCCTGTACAAGCTCGTGCTCATCATCAACTACTCGAAGCTGGACATCTTCTCGCACCCGGAACAGCGGTCTGCCCTGAGCGCTAACACCGTCAGATGGATTGCGCCGCACTGGGGATTCACGGACGAGGTGACGGAACAGTGGAAGGAGCAGGTTCGCCTCTGCTGCTCAGTTCTCGCCAGCCAGGTCGAGCACCTGGGCCCTGAGATTCCCGACTACATCCCGAAGATCATCCAGTCCTACCTCGCTATTCAGGCTGTTGAGCAAAAGCCCAAGACCAAGCTATCGCTTCTATTCCCCATGTCATATCCCTTCCCCACCAAGCCCACGGCAGAGGAGACTGTGTTCGACGAAGCGCTCATTGAGCTTTCGGCCGTGCTCTCTGCCTTGTCCAACTCACCCAGCGGAATGCAACTTGAACTGGCCGAGGACGACCTTAACATTGTCGTGGAGAATTCCCTCCGTGTTCACATGAGCATCTTGCAGGGGGAGGCCTTCCCCGCAAACTGGCTGAGTGTGCATATTTTCCACCACAAGTCGACGATGCGCACCTTGCAGTACCTCGCTAGCATCCTGCTGGAGTCATTCCTGCCCCACCCTGATGAGGCCGAGAACTTCAACACCGAGCTGTGGAAGCTGTTCTTCACAACCCTGCTCAAACTCGTGGGCAGTCCTTCGCTTGCCCTGGAGACATTCCCCGAGCAAAAGAGGCGAGCAGTCTGGAAGATTGCCGGCGATGTCCGAGAACACGGCGCCGAACTCCTGAGGAGGACATGGGAAGCTATTGGCTGGGAGACGACATACGAGGAGCGGGCTAGGTACGGCCTCTCGAAGATGGGCGGCTACCAGGTCCAATATGTGCCAACGCTTGTCGGTCCGATAGTGGAGCTTTGCCTCAGCGTGCACGAAGGTCTCCGGCGCATGGCGGTTGAGGTGTTGCAGACTATGATTGTCAGCGAGTGGACGCTTAGTGAAGATCTCTCTGTCATTCAGACCGAGATGATTGACTGCCTCGACGTCTACTTCAAGTCCAAGCCCCTGACCGAGAGCATTCTTCAGAAACTGTTTGTCGGCGAGCTACTGGATCGGTTTGAGCCCCTGTCGCGGATACCTGACGAACCACTCTACTCTGCTCTTCGGGAGCTCATTGGCACTGTCGATGAGTTCCTCGATCTGCTGGTTGCTGTCCACAGCGGAGACGGCTCCGGAGAAGCGTCGCATCTCATCCACCGTCTGCGCCTGATGGAATTCCTGCGCGATATGCAAAAGGAGGAGATCTTTGTCCGCTATGTCCATCAACTGGCTAACCTCCAGGCCGAGGCAAGGAATCACGCAGAAGCCGGTCTTGCCCTCCGACTTCACGCCGACCTATACGAATGGGATCCGACAAAGACGGCCACCGCGCTACATGACCCGGAGTTCCCTGCCCAGTCGCATTTTGAGCGAAAGGAGCGCATCTACTTCGACATGATCAAGCATTTTGAGGATGGCGAGGCCTGGAGCAGCGCGCTTGACGCATACAAGGAGCTGCAGACGCAGTACGAGACCAATGTCTTTGACTTTGCGAAGCTTGCCCGCACTGAGCGCGCCATCGCCACCATCTACGAGACCATCGCCAAGAGCGACAAGCTAGTGCCCAAGTACTTCAGAGTCATCTACAAGGGCCTCGGATTCCCCGCCAGTGTCCGCGACAAGGAGTTTGTCTTTGAGGGCTCGCCTACCGATCGCACATCGGCATTTACGGATCGCATGCAAGAGCAGTACCCCTCGGCGCAGATCGTCACACACGAGCAGAATCTTGACGATGTCATCACCGAGGGCCAATTCCTCGTCATCTCGGTGCTCAGTCCTCATCGCGACTTGACCCACCAGGTTTTCCAGAGAGCACGCGTTCCGCAGCCAATTCGGGACTATCTCGTGTCTAGACACCCGCAGGCCTTTTCCGTCAGTTCCAAGCGCAACACCAGTGGGCCCGTGCATGAGCACTACGCGGAGAAGATTGTGTTCACGACGGCGGAGCCGTTCCCGACTATTTTGAGGAGGAGCGAGATTGTGTCCGTTCATGAAGTTCGCCTGTCGGCAATGGAGACGGCCCTGGAACGCATCGTGCGCAAGACGGCAGAGATGACGTCTGTCGAGAAGAAGTTGGCCGATGGCGGTGATGATGCGACAGCGCAGCTGCTGTTTGATGCCGTCAGCATCAGCGTCAATCCGACTTCCGAAAATAGCGTGGTCACCTATCGCGATCTGCTACCGCGTGCTGCCCTTCCAAAGACTGGGCTTGATCTGCTGGGGATGGACGACGACGATGAGGATGAGGCCGAGCAACAGCCTGAACTCACGCCACAAGAAAATGCCATCAAGATGGCGCTGGTCGACCACGCCATCATGATTAAGCGCTGCTTGGCCACGTTTGCAAAGAGCAATAATGAGATTCTCACCAAGCATGTGGAGGATCTACAAAAGTGTACGTTTTAAACTTTCCGATCCAAAGCTGTGGTGGTACTAATTTTTTGCGTGGAGTCTTTGAAAGCACGTTTGCACCAGAGATAGCCGTCTTTACGCCGCCACAGCCGCCTCCTGCAAGGGATGCAACCAGTACGCCGTCGCCGACTTCATGGCCAAGGTCACCACTGATGTCAACTGCTCCATCGCAAAGCAAGTCTAATCACAAACCTACACTGTCACTGGCCAATGAGATCCAGGAAGTATCCACCGTTCAGCCCGTCAGTTTGCGACAGGGGAGAGGTGCTAGGTTGAGCTTCCTAGGGGGCCGGAAGAAGAATGCCGATGGATCTCCGAAGACCGACTCTCCGTTGAGTCCTGTTCCCCCACCCCTACCTCAGATTAATGGTGTGAACCATGATGATGAATCTGGCGGAAAGACTGCGGGGGGCAGTAGCAACAGAAGTCAGAGCCTGACCAGGGGTGGCAAGGAGAATCCGAATAATAGACGAAGTTTCTTTGGAGGGAGGTCGTCGGAAGCACACCATAACCACACACAGAGACCGAGTACGTCTGCCGTTCACGGGAACGGTGATATAAGTGGTGATGGAGGAGGAGGGTCGGGGCTGGGACTGAGCCTGGGTGACTGGACGACTGACTCCGGGGGGGACAGCTCGCTGCCGACATTGGCACTGGACACAGGCAATTACGGTAGTGGAAACAAAGAAAAGGGAGCGGTGCATAGTGACTTCCCGCCCTCCAGTCCGACAAGCACACATACCCACGAAAAGGGGGGCAATGGGATGCTCACGGTAGGGGGGAGTGTCAGGAAGAGGCTGTCCATGTTACGACTGGGCAAAAAGAGCAGTAAAGTAAATGTCAACGGGACGGGGACGGGTGGTGGAGGTATGAATAGTGTTGATGAGGAGTAACAACCCCCACCCATACATGCGATTATGGGAGTGGGTGGGGGTGAACTGACTGACTGGCATGGGAAGGGGGTGGTGAACATACTAAATAAGGCGATTTTCTTTGTTCATATCACATTATGGAAAGGAGGGATGAAGAACGAAGGGAAAGGGCACACACAAATCGGCGGTCGTTCGTTTTTTTTTTTCGTTTTTTTTTTTACTTTGGTCAAAACACGTTTTGGTTCACTGGATATATACCTCTTCTGCTGTTACGTTCACGTTTTCACTTCATGTTCCCATTCTTCTATACTTCTTATATTCCTGTCGCTTTTTCTACGTTTCATATAGGGTTTTTATTCGGTTTTTCCATATAGGGATTTTTATTGTCATTACCTTTTACCTGTAGTCAGCTTTATTATTGTTACTTTACAACCTTCATGTAAAAAACCCTCATGCAGGTATTAGTTCCTTTACATACGTATGGGCGAATGGGAAAAGATGGGCGCGGGGGAGAATGATGGGTGTTCTGGATAACTCCCAAGTCCCAAGTTTTACATCATATATACCTTAGGTATTTCATTACAACAACCCACATTAATTACTTCTTGAAGAGAATGGTTTTTGATGCTGCAGAGAGAACCGAGATCTTTTACGTGTACAAGGATTATTAATCTTGCTCGGTACCCGGTAGAATGGGAACAAACGTTAAAAAATAGATCTAATGCGCCGCCGTTGAAACTTAAATCTTTTACTCCCAACCCGCGTAAGTGTCGTTTTCTCTTTAGAGTCTGGTGTTTGTGACATGCCCCCCATCTTCTCGCGCTAATTATTTCGCTCGAGTTTTGTGGTTGTTTCGTTTTCCTACAGACTACACTTTCTTCTCTCTTTTGCTTGGACTCTGCCCCATTCTGTCCTTTTTATTTTACCTTTGTTGCTTCCCCACATCCCGTTAACTACCTGTACTCCCAGCTTGCAACTTAAAGTTGCAATGGTACGCGCAACCGTGTGGACTTTACCCGGCGGCAAACCTTAAATTCCTTTACCGGTGGATTCAGCGGCTCTTCCTCCGCCGTTAAGCTTTCCCCGGTTGCGGTTGCAATCCGGATTAGGTAAAACGGACTGAACCGCAGCCCGGTTCCACGTTACAGTCGCAACTTTCCCATGGAATTGAGCGTTATTAACGTTTAAGCTAGGTAATTGGGATAAGGGGCGGTATTACCCCTGATGAATTGCCAGATGATCGACCACCTTTGGAACCGTTCTCGGGTACTCCCTTAAAATGCAACGGAAAATATGGTGTTGATGATATAGCACTTTCAGGGGGAGACGCTATTTCAGGCAATTAACCGATTCATGGGGGGGCCAATTTATCTGCCGTGAAAAGCTTGGGTATTGCTAACGTGACACATCTATCGCTTTCCTCGCAGTGATTTTAAGGTTCAAGGACAAACACCATGCGCCGCATTAGCTGGGAGCGTTTTTGTTTCCCGGAATTCTGGACCCAAGACACAATACTGGGACATCCGCGTACCTATCTATACACAGAGCACATATGTACGCGTACGGTCCTCCGTGACGTTTGCGGCGAACATTTAACTTCAACCCTCAAGAAAGCCTGGTTCTATTATTTTGTGACCATGTAATTACCACCACTCAGCTGCTATGGCCAAACTCGCACACATGTCAGTCCGCTCCCGCTACCGCATGCTGTTCCTCACCATCTCCATTCTTTTCGTCTACTTCTTTGCTCCACGCCAAGACTCTTCCAACTTTTCGATCTCAGCAGCGTCAGTGATACAGTGGTCTGCCCACTTGGGCCGGTTGCCTCCTTCACAAAACGCTGGCAGCAACCCCAGTTCCGACACTGACAGCGAGGACACGATACGGAAGAAGCTCAAGACCAACAACAACAGGAAGTCCAACAGTTCAGATGAGACAGCACCAATGGCTCCCCCAAATCTATTGTCGCAAGACCCCTTGGAGTCCGAATTTTATAGTTGGAGAGGGCCAGACTATGTTCCTCGACCAAAACCCCCATACAAACCCCCTTCCCCTTTGAGGTCCTCACCCCCGATACCTGACCCTTTCCCGCTATTATCTTCCAATCCGCCGCCCAAAAGGTCACTGCTGCAAGCACCCAAGATAAATAGGCCTCCAAAGACACATTACCCCGAACAAACCCCCTTACTTATCGGGTTCACCCGGAACTGGCCGCAGCTGCTGCAGTGTGTGGTCAGTTACATCGCAGCTGGCTGGCCACCTGAGGATATATTCGTCGTGGAGAACACCGGAGTGATGAACAGCAATAAAGACGGGAAGCTGAGCCTGCAGAACCCGTTTTATCTGAATCATACACAGCTCGACATGTTGGGTGTTGATGTTATTATCACGCCGACGTTATTGACGTTTGCGCAGCTGCAGAACTTTTATGCTTGGTATGCCCCCTCCCCCCTTTCAACCCCTTCTCTCACACTTGTCATTTCCTTCTTGATACTACATTCCCCCCCCCCTTTTTCTTTTCCCCCCCATTTTATTACACACCCCCTTTCTACCGCCTACTATCACTTACACACAATCCCCCCTTATCTGTTTTATAACCCACTTTTGTAACCCCTTCTGCTTGTTCTACCCCTTTCACTCGACACACACACACACAACCACACATCCAACACCCTCATTAACCTACCGAGACTAACTACATAATAATACGTACAGGACAGCACTAGAAAAAGACTGGGAGACCTACTTCTGGTCGCACCAGGACCTGCTGGTCTTCTCCTTTGAGGACGAAGCCTTTCTTCCGCCCGCAACCTCTTCCGGAACCCCCAACCCCGAACCCAACCCAGAGTACGCAGGCAGCCTCTACACCAGATGCGTCTCCACCCTGCGCTACCTGATGAACAGCCTCAACCTCGGCCAGGGGGGGAAGAAATGGGCAAGCCACTTCTTCGCCTACGACCACCTGACCCTGGTCAACCGGGACGCGATCCTGGCCGTCGGCGGGTGGGACACGCACATCCCGTACTACGCCGGCGACTGCGACATGTACAACCGGCTGCGGTGGGCGGGGTACGGGCAGGGGCAGACCGAGGTGGGCTTCATCTTTGACGTGGCCACCGTGCTGGAGGATGTTGGTGTGCTATTACTTAGGATCCGAAACAACACTCCCGAAGGGGAGGTGGATTGGCAGACGTTGGTGGACCTCGCCCAGCAGATGGAGGACCTGAAATACACTGGCGGCGCCGGCGGCGACCGCAACACCTGGCAGATGCGCCAGTCCGGCGGCAGGGGGGAGCCGTTCTACCGCGACCCCGAAGGGTTCGAGACCGGGCTGCGCATGCTGATCGACACCGGCCGGGCGGTCTTTGCGGAGAAGTGGGGACATCGAGGGTGCGACATCGCGCAGGTCGGCATCACGGCGGAGGATGAGTGGAGACTGGAGAGGGATTGGGATGTGCAGAGCGAGGGGTTCGGGTGGGAAGGTGATTTGTGGTAATAAAATTAATTAGTCTTCGGCGGGGGGGGGGGGGGGCCCGGAAAGGAATTATGGCTGCAGGACCCGTAACTTGCGTTTTCTTTCTGTACAGCTTGCAGATGACAAAAAAAAAAAAGAAAGAAAGAAAAGAAAACGTTCGTGTTTACAGTGATGTATGTACATACATACGCAACTGTTAGGGGGGTTGAGCTTGTAAATAAACTGTGTGGTATGTACTGCCCAGGTCTACTTCTACTTTTCTCTACACCCACTTGGGTACTGTACGTAATTTCCATGTACATGTACATACATTACGTGTGTTGTTTATAGACTGGTTCAGCATGGTGAGTGAGTGAGTACGGAGAACATATCCAGAGAACAAAGAGTGGATAAGTACGGTATGTACATACATGTCAGGGTTAAGTACTGGGAAGGCGACGAACAAGAGCGTAAACACAATACAGAACACGTCAAAGATCAACGCTGAAGTGAAGCACCCGGAAGACCTAACTGCTTGCTGAGAGATGAATAGAGCCTGGTATTGGAAACTGTGTAAGTGCGTGCATTAGTGTGTTTTGAGTACACGAGGGGTTAGGTAGAAAGGGTGTGGAAGGTTACATACCAGTGATAGTACTGTACGGTACATACATGTGGGGGAGATGGCCACAAAAAGGAAAGGTAAACATCAGGTACACAAGAGATCAACAGGTCAACAGGCCAACGGAACACCCGGGAGCACGCAAACATGACCAGATGAGCAGACGAACCAGTTGAAAACATCATACCATCATGTGTTGTAGCTGGCTGACCGTTCCACTGTGAATTCTATCAGGGAGGAGACGCTGCATGTTAGATAAACCCCAGCCCACCAACAACTGTAAACTCTTACCTCGGAGATTGACATGTACGTACCTTTCATTGTTATTTATAGACCGCATTGAGTAGTTAGTGTGGGTGTACTGCCGTGGTATTGTAAGTGTGGTTGATGCAAATGGTGATGTACATACAAGTACAGTACATCGGGGTGCATGCCTAAGTGGGCTGGGTCGGGGAAGAAGGCCACGAATAAACGGTTATCTTCAGCTTTGAGCGCCCTCTTAATTAGCTTCCATTCCACAACAAGTGTCAACGCTCGGGACACCCGGAAGACACCACGCAAGCATAAACGTGAGCAGACGACAGCTAAACACCAGGACCATCTCACCATCTGTGTTGTACGACACATCTGGTTAGCTGGCTGCTGTTAACAATAGAACCTCTATTGGACTGTGTATGTGAGAGTCTAAGTGCGTGCGTGTGGCGGGGTGGTTCGGATCAACAGATCACGGAAACAACCCGCAAGACCAACGCCCATGCAAACATAAACAACAGCTGAACCAACAGACAACACTTAAATCACCAGACTTACACCGAAATTTTGTGCGAAGGGCTTGTCAATTGTCAATGACTGGTTGAATTATTACTCCGTCCTTCCTCGTGCCCGTGAAAAAAGGAGGGGTCAACGCGTGTCAGCACACATCCATCTCATGGAGGGGTAATACGGACAACACGCGGGCAATGGAGGGGGCAGACACACACGCACATACACACACGCGCACACACACAGCACGGAGGGGTAACAGTACAGTCCTGTGTAACGTACGGAGCTGGCCGGAGTACACTACGGCAGTACGGGAAAGATGGGAAAAAAAAGCAGGGAAAAAACAACGACACGTCATTCCTATAAATTGAGTGTACATCCGATGCGTCAATGGGTGTGTATTTGCGGTGTATTCGCCGTGTTTACCTGCTCATATCATGCTTGCTTGCACCTTCAGTGAAACACTGCATGCGGATCGGAAGATACGGACATTCTTGTAATATTGCAAATACAGTGAGATAAGACCCGCGAGGCTACCAAGACCATTCTTTCCGGTGACAAAGGAAACAATCGGTAAAGACTGTCTGGCTGATAAACTGACCACGACCGTGACAAGGAAATACATCTCTTCTAACACATATCATCATCAAGGGTAAGTTGGTTCCTCAATAGCTCGACAAGTCTCCATCAGCCCAGGTCTTGTATCCGGAATCGGTAATAGACGGAGGATCGCAGTCTGGAAAGTTCATCGTAGAGGAATAAAGAGCCTCCAAGTCGATTTCCCCATTAAAGCCATTAGGCAACAGCCCGGATAAAAAGGGATCGCCAGTGAAGTCGTTCAGATCCAGTTCGGGGAACGTTGTGATGTTGGCAGGAGCGGCTTCAGGCTCGCTGTCTGGTGGGCTAAGGGATGCACCGGACTGCTCTGCCTGGAACTGCCAGGTCTGGAAAAGCCGACTCTGCACGTCTTTCAAGATCTCGGCTGCGCGGTCCTTCATCTTCACCTGAACTGACTCGAACAGTATTTCGACTTCTCGCTCGAAGATGGGCTTGACGAGACGAGGAAGCTCCCGGCGGACGTATTCCTTGAACTCGTCGAAATCCTTGAAGCGGCTGCTCTTGGTCTCGACGCTGGCAACAACACTATCGATAGTGTCGTAGAAAGGAGACGGGACCTTGGTATCGGGAAAGATGATCTTGTACATGTCTCGCCACTTCTCTTCCTCGGAGCAGCTGGCCTTGGCTCGGGCACGCAATTGCTTCTCCTGCTCGTCGGTGATGCCTTCTGGGACATTGACTGTCCGAAGTTTGCAAGGCGTTTCCTTTCGCTGGTGGCGCTTCAGCTCGTCATCGTTCTCAAAGTGATCTCCACAGCGATGACAAAAGCCCTTCGATGAGTGGCGACGATAAATGTGTTCCCTGGGACGCCTGTTAGAACATGATAGGAGGCATAGACAGATGGGTCAGATTACTTGACGCGATGGACATTGATCCATCCGGGACCACAGCAGGTCTTGACAGTCTTGTACCTGTCCGGGTCGTGCTTGCAAAACGGACAAGCAAACATCGATCCGCCATTGCCATCGGTAGGAGTGCTGACTTCCCGCTTGGCTCGCTTCTTCGTCTTCCTGGCATCTCCTCTCACTGCAACATGATCCTCGGTAGAGCTGTCTGACTCATCCCGCGCTCGTTTCCCCCGAGTCTTCCCTGTCTTTGGATCTATGTCGTCAAGCTTTTGGTCAAGCAGCCGGACAAACTCAGCCATAGATATGGCTAAAATCAATTTCTTTCGTCTGCTCAAAACGGACTCTGCAGGTAGAGGGCTGTCCGAGTCGTAAGAGTCCATGTAGGTTCCCGGACACTCATAAATTCGATCCGTTTCTGACTGGAGACCGGCGACCTCGAGACATGAGATGCTGGTCCTATTTCCGGATGCTCTCGTCTCAACTGGCGTATGAGTAGATGGAGTGTTAGGAGTGATGTTTGGTGGTAAACTGAAGAGAGTGATTTTGAGTGAGAGTGAGCTGAGCTAGATCTCCCAGTAGTCGATGATCAATGCAAACTGTGTGCTTCTCCTGAGGTTGGGGGCTGAGATAGATACTGGTATGACCGAATGTCCTGGCAGATATGATCAGGAAGTCGTTGAAGAGACCTCAGGACGAGGCCCCGTGAGTCCTCCATAGTGATCTCGGACGGCCATTTATACCCGCCCGAAATCATTTGCGCAAATGCGGAGAAGGATCACAGCTGAGGACTGCCACCTGCCGAGCCTGTTTTGATGATACACATCCACGGCACGGCCATGGTCACCCGTCTTCGGGGGTCCTCAGCCATTCTCCAATGATATCAGTCCCGGCCTGCAGATAACTGCAGAAGACGCGATTGAGCAATTTCGAAAGTCGCGTAGGCATTGGACAGCTTAGTATGCACATCATCGCATGAGATGCGCATGACAAGACGAGACCACAGTGGGTTAGTCTGGCTGCAATCATAAGTGCGTTGTGCATTAGCAAGTGCTCAATTGCGGAAAGCCGACTGGAAACGAGAAGGATTGACCGTCACCATTGGGTTGCCCAACGAGGCTGTGTGTGGGGGAGGGGCAGCGAAAGACAACGAGGGGGGATCCGGTGGCGAAAATCATGCGAATGCACGGGAACTCGTGGGACTGGAGGTGATTTGGCAATGCTGTTGCAGCCAACTGACTAGGCAGACACGGCCCGATCAATCTTTGGGCAAGGCTGCTGCGATGTTTATCAGCATGAATGATGATATGTCTCTTCCAAATTGGCTCAATTGCGGAGAGCGAGCGGTTGGTAAGACTTCCTGAACCCGATGTTGGGAGAGTCGGCACGCTAATTTTCGGTGAGGGTGCCGCTCCGCCTCGGCTCTGCCGCCTGCCCGGCGAACCCCCGGCATCATGACTAACTTCTGGTACGCCGCTGCGCGCTCATCGTGTTGAGCAAATGCGCAATCGTTGAAATTCACAGGAAATGCTGTTGGAAATGGCATCACGCTGTGAACCTGGCTGAGTTAAAAGGCAGTCTTTGCCTCCTGAAGGCATCATGGAGATATCCTCATGTCCCACAGAGACAACAGTCCTCGCACAGCATAAGACCGCTTTGAACAAGATCAAAGCCCAACCGTCAAATCTTCCGTCAAATATCTCAAACGATACGCCATGTCTCAGAAAGTGGATTTCGAAGTTCGCGTCTCAGGAGACAAGTGAGTCGGCCGGGATCTCGCAGTGGAACCGAAGCTAACAAGAACTTAGGGAGCCGCAATCCGGGCCGTCTTACGCGCTCGACCTATATCTGCAGAGTGAACCAACAATCACCGAGCGGCTGCTGGCAGGGGCCACTATCACCGGAATTCGGGATCGTGTTGGGAAGGTGAAGAACGAAGTCGACAGGTTGAGTGATGAGCTCTCCGCGTTATCCCAGAACTCCAGTTCTTCGCCATGAAAAGGGGATCTCGAACATCCTGACGCGTTGAGAGTGTGGGCGGGCTCAAGTGTTGAAAAGTCGAGACAAAATTTGGTTGGGGGTGATATCCTAGAAAATACCCAGGAGTTGTTACTGTATTCTATGTATGAATACTAGTCTGCGTGTACTCACTAAAGAGATAAATAAAGCTAGCTGACTTTGTGATCCTCCACTTGCTCTCGAGCTCTAGCTTACTAGTTGGCTCGATTTTCGTAACGATCTCCTTATTCTGCTCGAGACGTCATCCCTTGGCCCACGTGGCTGAACTTTTGCCGCTACGGGCTGTTCTTCTGGCCGAATTCATGATTGTAAAATCTTGGACTGAGGCAGGCTTTGAACTCTCAACTCGGTGGGCATGAGGTAGTCTTGTCATGGTATCTGATGTCCTGTTAGTGGCCTGAGCTGGGACAAAGAGTCTGAATACACTGACATGTGGGACGTACATAAAGGCTGGCAAGCACTCGAAACACCAGTTGTTTGTATCGACTTTATCGGCGCTGGTAGAGGAACATGATCTCCATCCCAGCTTGCTTACCTCTTACGTGACCCTTCGGTGATGATCCAGGAGGGCAGGATGCTCAACGGACGACAAGAGCTGCCGGAAAGGACTGAGTTGGATGTCATTTTTCTCAGTAAGAAACAGGCGAGTCGACGTGTGACTGGTATCGAGCGACTTAAACGAAGATCTGAAACACAAAAGGAGTGATGAAGTCAAGTGGCAGGCCACCGCAAACGGGAAGAAGCTGTGATTTGGGTCTAGTTCAATGCAATGAACGATGACTTTCGACTGACGTCAATACTTCAGACTTATGTCTTCGACAAAAGAATATCTGTCCATCGCGGTCCATCGCGACTGCTGTTTTGGAAAGCAGAGGTTCGGCAGGTGGGGCCTCGAGCAATTGGAAGGCGCGATGCAGGGGCTAATTTGGAGATGTTTCAGCGCTGCTCGGCTCTAGTTAGCGCTCAAGCCCGCTAAAACAGGGCTGAAAAACGGCCACGCACAACCCCCGGAGTTAAGTGGAGCTCGGACCGTCCTGACAGCCCGGCTCGGATCCATGGTTGCCCCGGTTTACCTGGTGCAGCAGAAAGAAGAGAGCCGGGCTGGGAATGGTGATGGTATTCGTGGGTTGTTAGGAAGAAGAGGGGTGCTTGCCAGAAGGCAGGATTAAATACATCCGTGCGGGTTCATCGCTCCTTCCGTTTTCCAACGCCACACCAGATTGAAGCTCGCCGTTCAACGCAACAGCGATTGAACTACCGTTTATTTAGGACCAGATGACGTAGACGCTGGATCTGCCTTCTGTCTCAAAATTACATTCACCAGTTTAACATTCTCCTAAAAATAGTCCCATCTGGAGACCGTCCTCCAGGTGTCAGTTGGCAAGATGGGAGGTATCCTCTCCTCCCTCGCCTCCGCCTTCAAGGGGCTCAAAACCGTGATCGCCGTTCTGCGTGGTCTATCAGCAGATTACAACGACCTCCTCAACCGCGCCAATGCTCCACCCGGCTTACCGGTGTCCGACCCCACAGTGGCCTACTGGCAAGAAGACCCGCCGTATCCGGAATTAGTGGATATTCACTCTCCGGAGCTACCGGAGTGTGCGGATGTTGTGATTATTGGCTCCGGCATCACCGGCGCCGCCATCGCCCGGACCATTCTTCACGAGTCTCGGAGACAGGGTATCAAACGGCGGGTGGTAGTCTGCGAGGCACGTACGTTATGCAGTGGAGCTACTGGCCGGAATGGCGGGCACATCAAAGCCTCTCCACACGAGGTGTTTGGACGGCTGCGCAAGCGGATGGAACCTGAACGAGCAGCCGCTCTTGTCCGGTTTCAGCTTCGCCATCTGGAGGCTCTTCTGGGGTTATGTAAAGATGAGGGGATTGACATAGCGGAATGCAGAGAGGTGGAAACGGTCGATCTGTTCGTTGATCAGAAGCATTATGAGCAGGCGATAAAAGAGGTTGAGGACTTGAGAAAGTGGGTTCCGGAGTTTGACATGTCTGTTTGGTCTGGGACAGAGGCTCAGAAAGTACGTAATTATCATAGAAGGGGGAAAGTTGCGTACTGACAGGGCGCAGAAGTTTGGAGTAAACAACCAGATCAAGGGAGCGATATCCTACAAAGCCGGCGCGTTGTGGCCGTACCGGTTCGTCACTTCGATCTGGAAACAGCTCCTTGATGAATTCCCAGAGAGCCTCTCAATAGAGACATCAACCCCTGTCACGGCTGTTTCAACTGGAGGGACGATGGAGTCGCCATACATAGTCTCAACCAGGAGGCACGGCGTTTGGACGAGGCACGTGGTGCATGCAACGAACGCCTTCGCCAGCCATTTAGTACCCGGTCTTCGGGGTAAGACGGCGGGTATGCTAGCGCACATGTCTGCACAGAGTCCTGGAAACAAATTTCCGGATTTGAACGGACAGCGGTCATGGTCCATCATGTACGCCAGTTCAGGGTTCGACTACATTACACAGCGACCTACAGTTGACGGGGTACCTGGGAACCTCATGCTCGGTGGAGGGTTCATGCAGAGTGCGAAGCAAGGAGTGGATTTTATTGGTGTCTATGATGACTCCAAGGAAGATGCCCTCACGAACGCACATAACCTGGGTGTGATGCCTACTATATTCGGGCCAAGCAACTGGGGGTACCAAAGGGGAGATGGGGATCTGGAGGCAGACAAGACATGGAGCGGAGTCATTGCGATAGCCGCGGATTTTGTACCGCTTGTTGGACGTCTTGATGCACGACTCACTGGCCGAAAGATCAACCCCAAAACATATCGCAGTCTAAAAGGGGGAGAGAAAGACATGGTTCAGGACGAGCCAGGAGAATGGATAGCAGCGGCGTTTGTAGGAGACGGTATGGTCTGGGCATGGCTGTCCGGGTCTGCTTTGGGAATAATGCTCTCGGGGAGCGAGAACGATGATCTCGCACCAGCGCCTGGAAGACCAAGTGGGAGGTTAAAGGACTGGTTTCCTGAGGAGCTGCTCCCCACTTACGAGAGGGTAAAGAAGATGCAGCTCTCTGATCTGGCTGGCGAGATTATGTAACTTCTCCACAAACATGTGAATCGTTATCTAGGAATAGTATCTGATATCGCTAGAGTTCCTAACCCCTTTTCGATTGAGGGTCTTCTGCCAGTTCTTAGCTTCCTCGATCCAACAGGGCTTCCGTGGCCGAGGTAGAATTACGTCACGGCACACAATCGACCCCAAATTTACTTGGCATCTACCCCATATTTACAGTGAAGGGTTATGCGGGGTTACCGTTTGACAGCGCCAGTACCCCGCACTAACTGTACAGCCATTACAGGCACATGGTAGGTGGTATGACCTCGGTGGTGATTGTTTTTATTCGCTTTCAGTATTTCATATCTTACTGCCCTGATTACGACATTTAAATTAGCTTCTGTTATCTATTCTCAATTGGCCATCGATACACTGAGCATTACAGAGCAAAGGAGTAAGGATGGCGAGACGAATCAGACTAGGAACAGCCTCCCCATGCACTCAGGCTACCACACCTGAAACCCTCGCGCAGTTAGAATCCATCGCCAAACGAGCAGCTGAGCAGGGTGTCGATCTTCTACTCCTTCCCGAGGCTTACATAGGTGGCTACCCCCGCGGTAGCACATTCGGCTGTGCGGTCGGTGCTCGCACTGAAGAAGGACGTGACGAGTACCTCCGCTACTTTCAGTCGGCCGTCGATCTAGGCGACACCGTTGGCGTCAGTGGTGCAGGCGCCGGCGAAGCATGGGTTAACCGCCAACTTCCCCCGACCAACACCCCTGATACCACCAATTCCCCCACCAAATCCATACCCCTTCGTGGAGATGGCACACGCGCATTTCTCGAACGCGTAGCCCGCGAGACCGGCGTGTTCATCGTGACCGGCCTGATCGAGCGGGCCGGCGGATCGCTGTACTGCGCGGCCGTCTACGTTGATCCCGCACGGGGTATCATTGGTAAACGCCGCAAGGTGATGCCTGTAAGCCCAGCCTTCACCCCCCCCTTTTTTTTCCCCTTTTGTTCCCTCCATTTACTAACAGTCTGTAGACCGGCACGGAGCGTCTGATCTGGGCGCAAGGCTCCCCAGCCACTTTGCGCGCCGTCTCTACCATGATCAAGGGTGTCCGCCTGAACCTAGCTGCCGCAATCTGCTGGGAGAACTACATGCCCCTCTTGCGCCAGTCTCTCTACTCCCAGAATATCAACCTCTGGCTGGCACCTACCGCCGACGGGCGGGATGCGTGGGCCAGTCTGATGCGGACCGTTGCGATAGAAGGGCGGTGTTTTGTCGTCGCCAGTAACATGTGTGTCCCGAAACCCGGATCAACGGCCAGGCAAACCCAACCGTCGGACGAAGCCATCTCCCCAACCTCCTCCACCACCACCACCACCACCAAACCACGCACCGGACTTCATAAACGGAGACAGTCGGTTTTCGACGAGGATGGGAACGAGATTGTGCTCTGCTGCAAGACTGACTCTACCGACATCAACACAAATACCGACACCGTTACCAATGTCAACGGCACATACAGAGAACCAAGACAAGACGGGGTAAACGGGGAAAAGGAGTTTGTGTGCAGAGGTGGATCGTGCATCATCAACCCGTTTGGGGACGTGCTTGCTGGTCCGCAGTGGGAGGATGATCACTCACTGATATACGTGGATGTCGACTTTGAGGACTGCATCAGGGGACGGCTGGATCTGGATGCTGCTGGGTCTTACTCCAGGTACTTCCCCTTGAACCATCATACAGAGAATGAAGCTAATATTAGGTGATAGGAACGACTCGTTCAAGTTCTCGGTTGAAGGGCTCGACCTTTCACCTCTTCCATACTAAGTTCACGTCTTTGGTATATCGGAGATCTAACACTAGCTGTAAGATAACGCTGTAGCTGCCATACGAGGATGAGCTTGAATGAATCGTTTGAAAACTGAAATTACTTCATGACTGCATCAAGACAGTCCGTTTTGTGTGGGTATCATGAGATTGTAGAATTAAGTGTGCATAGTCCATCCCTTCGTTCTTTCCTCCGCAGCCTGCCTTGAGTAACCTCAAATAATACCAGAACCCCTTGATGCTTGCTTTGCTTTGCGAGCGTATAATGAAAATAAGTAGCCCATTGTTTCGTTATCCGCCCCACATAAAACTATTCCGCCCCCTTGACCTTTGTTGAATCTCAATCCCAAGATGAAATAGCAAACAAGAGACTCACGCAAACGCCGAGAGCTGATCGGGAGAGCTCCCCCCCAAAAAATGAAATGAAATGAAAAGGAGTGAAATGGCATGCCTGCCCAAAGTCTTCAAATTTTAGCCCTCATCGGGGGTCTGCGGATCATCCTCCTCATCCCTCTCCTCGACACCATTTGCCCCCATATCCCTGTGCTCCGCCATCGTCTCACGCGGGCTCGCAAGAGGACTGGTCGCTAGTCCGCCAATGCTCCCGCTGATGCTATCAGCGCGGCCGTGGCCAAGCAACCCGCTCCGCACGCTCGCAGCGTCAGTCATTGCCTGCTTTGCGTAGAAGCTGTTCCTCTCGCTGGCTGCCGCTAGTATCCCGTTAGCCGAGTAGATGCTCGTTCTCTCGTTTGCAATACCGCTCGCGCCCCGATGAAGCCCGGGGGTGGCAGGTCCCGTCCCGATGCCAGTGCCATCAAAATTTGCGCTCAAAATGCTCAGGGGTAGCGACTCCCGACTGCCACCGAATATAGACGAGGGTGCGAGAGCGCGCACAGAAGCATCCGTGTCGAACGATCGTCTTCGGCGGCGTTTGGATGACGATGCGAGTGTAAGGATGGATGCATTGTCAGTCAGGAGGTTGTTGGCAGTCGCCGTGGCGTATGTGGTCGGATGGCCCGTCGTGCTCCCGGAAGGTGCCAGGTGCGCGGGGATGGCGGACGCAGGGGATGTCGTAGGGAATGGCTGGTTGAAGTGAATAATCTGCGAGTTGGACAGGTGGTGAGATTGATGGTGGTTGTGCGAGCTCGTATGATGATTCTGATTGCCTCCACCGTTCGCTGCCATCGACTGTATCGTTGTAAGCGTCGTCGTGAGCGAGCGCACTGACGGTGCGGGCGACGAAAAGGTGCTGTCCCCGCCCCTGCGCGACTCGAGGCCGCCGTTTGCGGTGCGACTTGTGCCTGCGAGCGATGAGGCTCCGTACGACCGAGCAGTTATCGAGCGCGATGTTTCGTGATCAGCAATCGAGATGGTTTGGGCCATGGACCGCCCGCCCGTGGTTGGCGGCGCCCCATCGGTCGACAATCTCACGCACTCTTCTCGGTCTAGGGATGTGGCACTCGAGGATCGCCCGCTCCGCGTGGTGGAGAGAGAATAATGGCTGGTTGGCGCTGGTATGATGGTTCCTGTCTGGGTCGACTGTCCGTACGGGTTGTTGTTTCGCTTCTTGCTCGCTATCTTCATCGCATGTCGCTTGGCATTCGCATGGCGGCCGCCATCGCTCGTGGAAGCAGCCTTCAGATTTGCGAGCTTCTTCATCAATGCCGAGAATGGTCGCCGTCCCTTTGGCCGGTCTGCCATGCTGTCAGCTGCGTTGGGAAACATAGAGGCGGAGTGAAGCTGCGCTTGCGGTCGATGGCGGGGGAAGAACAGCGAATTCGAGCAAGAGATGGGGAAGAGGACGAGAAGCGATATTAAAGAAGGCTTATTACCAAGCGGTTGAGGTGATGTTTCAGTCATAATAGCCATGATGCTGATGTGCAGATTGGATCAGCGAGTGGGATCGACAAATGTTGAATCGGGCAGTGTGTTTGGGTTGCGGCACACGTTTCGCTCGCCGTCGGCTTTGCGGTGGCAGTCCCAGCTAAGACTGGAAGTTATGAGACAACAACGGAAGTCGCGATGGTAGCAACCCAAGGACAAAGAAGCCACGCAGACGCGGCAGTCGCTGTTCCAAATGTTGGAGAAGCCCGCAAGTTGGCGGAGAAGGGCAGGAGAACAGGGGTCTCGGCCTGCGTCACTGTCATGAAGCCATCGTCCTTCAGGTGTTATCGGCAAGCTGATGCGGAGGCCCAATTCAGGGCTGTCGAGCAAAACAGCCTAATTTGGATGGATCCGGGCCTTCGGGCGCAAGGGTTGATGACGAGGCCCGCTTCTTCCTCACGAAGAAGGAGCGGGTCTACGCACCGACGCAAGGATCTCGAACACGTGATGAGTCACATGCGCTACCCAGCGACATCTTGTGTATCCATTCAAGTCTGATCTGATGTTGATAGCGACTTCCCTCAACATCCGCCACGGCTTTTATTTTGGGGGCGACTTAGCCCGCAATGTTGGCTCCGTGCTGAGCAGCTCTCCTTGTCTTGTTCGACGGCTCGGACTTGGTATCTTGGTTGGTACTAACTTGGATCTTGTTCCACACTCGCATCCGCGTTGCTTCTGCTTGCGTTCTTCGTTGACTCTGCTGTCTTTTTTTGGCCTTGCCTTTTCGCCCGCGTTTTGTTGGTATTTGCCATCAGAGGTGGCTCTCTTCGCAAAGAAGCACAAATCGTCGCAAGCACAGTCATGCCACAAGCGGCATGTCGGTTCGACCACTTCCAGGGGACGTAGCTGCGCAGATCAAGTCTGCTGTAGTTATTACATCGTTAAATGGTGTCATATCCGGGCTACTCAAGAACTCTCTAGATGCAGGCGCATCCAAGATCAACATCTCAGTTAGCTACAGCTATGGGAACTGTTCCGTCGAAGATAATGGACCGGGAATACCTCCCGCAGACTTTCGGGAGGATGGAGGACTCGGCAGACTCCACTGTGAGTTCTGAATCCTGACACGAGATTGATGTTGACGTTGACCGTAACCTAGACACGTCCAAATATCCACCTCGAGCTGGTTCTCATGGCAGATATGGCACGTTCTTAGCATCACTAGCAACATTATCGCTATTGACTGTTGCTTCTCATCATTACAAGCATCAATCACAAAACGCTATAACTATCCACAACTCAAAGGTGGTGGCTCGCAATTTTCCTGCTCTGCCAGAAGAGCGGGTGCTATCTTTCCCGACGGGGACTCGTGTTATGGTCCGAGATCTCTTCGGATGTATGCCTGTTCGTGTCAAGCAACGGGCTGTGGAAGCAGACAGTTCGGGATCAGCCAAGAGTTTTGACCAGCTGGTTCTCGTTGTCGTCGCACTGCTGCTTGCATGGCCTGACGAGGTCGCAGTATCTGTTCGAGATGGGAGGACTGGTAAAACAGTCTCTCTGCGGACGTCAGACGTATCTACACGAGCAGGAACTCATGACATTCTCGCTCGATCCGCACGAATCTTCATGCAGGCTGGCCTGACTGACAACGAGAAGTTGGATGACTGGGTACCGATTAAGGCTTCTGTTCCTGGGGTATCCCTGAATGGTTGTATTTGTCGCTCGCCCGTCGCAACAAAGCGCGTGCAGTTCATTGCTCTCGGCATCCAGCCACTTGTGAACCAGCAGAACTCGAACTTTCTTTACGAAGCTTTCAACAAAGTCTTTGCCAACTCTGACTTTGGGATGGTCGACGAGGCTGACATGGATGATGGACGAGCCCGTAAGACCGAAGGGTTCACGGGAAGAGAATTGAAGCCAAGGAAAGGCCTCGATCGATGGCCAATGTTCTTTCTGAAGATTACTTGGGATGGGTCGATGGATGTGGTGGACCCCGATGGGTTCCTCGACGAGGGACGCCATAGCGTTGCAGTCATTACCGACCTCCTTCAGGAGACAGCCTACCAATTCTTGAAGAAGAATCTCTACCGTCCAAAACTTGTCAAGACATTCCCCCAACTAAAGTCACCTGCCACGAATGCCTACACTCCGCCCACTTCGCCCAGCGTGGATCCATACTCTGGATCTTCAGACACTCACTCGACTCGGGACACGAAGAAGCGGAGAGCTAGCAGGGGCATTGAGCTGAGAGGCTCTAAGAGAAGCCCCAGTCTTCGGGCTTCTGAGAGTAGATCGACATCGCCGTTCAAATCGTGGCCCAAGGTGAAATTGGGAAACCCCACCGACACTGTCTCAAAGGACGCTGCGTCTAGCAGCCGCTCCCCCCTGAATCCTAGAGAGACGGCAGGTGCCCCGGAAGCTGAGGAGTACGGGGCGGATGCCGACGAGATCCAGGAAATTAAGAATATCATGCTGGAGTTGGCCGCAGCTTCCACCGACAAAGTCCAAGCGGTCGAGGTACCAGAAGCGAGTCAGTCATCTGAAACGACGCCAACAGAAGTCAGTCCGCCTCTCAGTGAGGAGAGCACAGGCGACGCCATAGTCTGGATAGACCCTGTCACCAGGATAAGGTCCCTTATAGACCCGCGCACTAGGTTTGCCATCCGGTCTAGCTCCACTGCCCCAGAGGGAGTCACCAGACAAAAGCATAAAGCTCCCGAGGCTGGAGCTAGGGACGGTGGCAAGTCTCAACCCCGTCAGCCTAATCATGAGCTGAGAGAGCTGTTGTTGGGCGCAAAGGCTCATGTCTTTGAGCCGCTCACTGAGACCCCTATTCCTCGATTGCCAGAGAACCCAGAATTAGATAGACACGCCTGTCAGGAACACGGCGACCTTTCTTTTGGCGTTTCAGGTCGAGACTCTCCCAACTGTCTCCAAGGACAAGGCCGGATATCCAAGGACGCGCTACGGAAAGCGGAGATTATCGGACAGGCTGATCAGAAGTTCATTCTCGCAAAAGTTCCTACAGAGACCTCTGACATGATGGCCAAAGTCACCGGGCAACGGTATTCACTCGTGCTCATCGACCAACATGCCGCAGACGAGCGATGCAGAGTGGAGGCGTTGATGAAGACCTACTTTGTCTCTGATGATTCCGACAGTGGCGCACTTATCGCGCATAGCGACATGCCAGCGAGGCCACTACAGTTCGACGTGTCAAGACAGGAGGGCAATCTTCTTGCTCGTTTCAGAGGTTACTTCCAACATTGGGGCATCTTCTACGACACTGCGCATCATGAAGCTGGAGTTAAGGTGGAGGTCTACAAATTGCCGCCAAGCATTCTTGAGAGATGCCGGCTCGAGCCACGTCTTCTGATTGAGCTACTTCGGAAGGAGGTTTGGAAACTTGATGAGCGACCTGGAACGCCAGTTATTGGAACATTACGACGGACCAATCAAGGAGGCGAGCATGACTGGATCGCAAATTTTCACGATTGCCCTAAAGGCATCCTGGACATGATCAATAACCGGGCTTGCAGGAGTAAGTCTCATCCGTGGTACTGAGAAGGCTTTGTATACTAACACAGCTACAGGCGCAATCATGTTCAACGACCCCCTGTCGGTGGAAGAATGCGTCGACCTTGTCAGACGGCTCACAGGAACTGCGTTCCCCTTCCAGTGTGCCCACGGGCGGCCGTCGATGGTCCCCCTCGTTAGTTTGGGCAGTCGCGGCACGGGTATTGGCGGGCAGTCATTCATGGAGCATGGAGAAGAAAAGGATGGCAACCTGCTGGGCGACTTGAAGCGCTGGACCAAGGCCAGAAAATCACAAAAATGATTAACATGATCTAGCATCAGCATTTAACTTAGAATTAGCATCTTACTTAGCAACGGCCTTAAGCTTAGAAGTAGCATTAGCGTCGAAGGGCGGGAGGGGAGGATATCATGGCGGTGGTCGTTATCTCGCTGGCTTCTCGACACCAAGATTAGCAGCGTAGAACAGGTCAAATGTTTAACGAGATTGTCATAATGAAAACGGGAAATCAAGCCATATTTCTACCTGAGACAAAATAAAGCGATATTTCCGTCAAACTTTTGATTTGTTTTCTATCTAACGATCCAGGAGCTACATTGATGTTCGGAGGCCCCTACGGATAGGTACACCGTACTGTTGAACATTAACAGGGGTTACCGCAACGGCATGCAGCTGCCGGGCACGCACGAGCCACCCTCACAAGCTCAAGCTCAAGCAAGCTCTAGCCCCACAGCGTCGTCACAGGCGGTCGGTCGGTCGGCGGCAGGCAGCTTCCCATAACGGTACATGCGCAGCAGTTCAACGCGGTCTCTCCGACATTCGACAGCAGTTCTTGAGCAACCAAGAATGAAGATGCGACCATGGCGCTGACGGTAAGATCACACTATGAGCCATACATGTTCATATTCTGGAAGCGCAGCTAACAGACCACAGTGGAGGTCATTCGACTTCTTCGACGTGTCCCCGATCAAGATCACCGACGACGAGACGCGCGCCATCTTTGAGAGCAACGAGATATCGAGCGTGTGCTCTGGGTCGGAAAGCTTATTTCTGGGCAGCTATGATGGATACGTGCGCATCGTGGGGCCCAGCTGGAAGGTGGTCCGCAGCTTCCAGGCGTACGAGAGCGGCGGGCCCATAACGCACATGCGCCAGGTCGAGGGGACCAGTTTGCTCGTTACTATTGCGGAGGAACCAAGCACCGCACAAGATGCACCCACCCAGCCAGTGCTGAAAGTCTGGGCGCTCGATAAACCGGTCAAGAAGACGGGCATACCCACTTGTCTGAGCACCGTTACTATTAACAATGGACGCAAGCCTTTCCCGGTGCGTATACCTTATGGAAGTCGGAGAAATGGAGGGGCAGGCATTAACATGTGGTAGATATCCGCATTCACGGCGACCGAAGACCTGTCGCAGCTAGCAGTCGGCTTCGCAAACGGCGCCGTGACCGTCATCCGCGGCGACTTGATCCACGACCTCGGCACGAAGCAGCGGATAGTCTTCGAGTCCGACGAGCCGGTTACTGGCGTCGAGCTGCACATCGAGGGCAGTCTTACTACATTATTTGTGGCAACCACATCCCGCATCCAGAAGCTCGTTATATCCGGAAAGGGCCACGGTCAGCCGCCCAAGACGGTCGAAGATAACGGCTGCGGCGTCGGGTGCATGACCGTGGACAAGAAGACCGGAGACATTGTCGTCGCTCGCGATGATGCTATCTACTACTATACGCTTGAGGGACGCGGTCCTCCGAGTGCGTACGATGCGCCCAAGAAGCTAGTGTCTGTCTACCAGGACTACATCGCCCTGGTGTCACCGCCCACGCCAGCAGCTGCGGGATCGGGTTCTGATACGATCAGGAGGCGGTTCTGGGGTGTTACGGCAGACTCCATCTTCACCTTTACGCTGCTACACACGGATCTAAGGATCATCGCCCACAGCGAGTCGGTTCTGTCCGATGTTCAGCACATCTTCCCCATCTGGGGCGACCTGTACACGCTTACTCAGGACGGCAAGGTGTTCAAGTACCACGAGAAGTCAGTGCAGCAGCGGCTGGAGATGCTCTATCAGCGCAATCTCTACCCGCTGGCCGCCGAGCTGGCGCAGAAGTGTGGCATGGATGCGCAGCAGCAGAACATCATCTTTCGCAAGTATGGAGACTACCTCTACCAACGAGGCAGCTACGACGAGGCCATGACACAGTACATCAAGGCCATTGACAGCACGGAGCCGTCGCAGGTCATCAGAAAGTTTCTCGACACGCAGAGGATACACAACCTTATCGAGTATCTCGAGGAGCTGCATGAGCATCACAAGGCTACGTCTGACCATACCACGCTGCTGCTCAACTGCTACGCCAAGCTCAAGGACATTGAGAAGCTCGAAAAGTTTATCAAGTCCCCCGGGGATCTCAAGTTTGATCTGGACACGGCAATATCCATGTGCCGACAGGGCGGGTACTACGAGCAGGCGGCTTACCTGGCGAAGAAGCACGGCGAGAACGATCTGGTGGTTGACATTCTTATTGAAGACTCCAAGGCGTATGACGAAGCGCTGGATTTCATCTTGCATTTGGATCCCGAGACTGTGAGCCCTGTTCCCTCCCCCCCCCCTCTCACATTTGCGGTAACTAACGGGCTAGGCCTATCCGTGTCTGATGAAATACGCCCGCGTGCTGATCGAGCACTGTCCCAAAGACGCCACTCAAGCGTTTATCGATTACTACACCGGCAGATATAAACCCAGGGTGGATGTGGAAGTCAAGACTACCGTCCCTGTGGCCAACGGTGGTGGAGGGGGGTTCGCGGCTGGCGCAGCAAACGCTGTGCAAAACCTGAGCAATCTGCTTCCACTACCGTACATGAACACGGCAGCCGTCGTATCAACCACTCAATCCAATGGCAATGGGACGGTTAATAAACCGACAGTGGGGGACGCCGACGCAGTGGTACTTCATCCTGAGAATCCGGCTGCAGCGGCTCCGCCAAAGTATACACCCCCGGCACCGAGGACAGCATTCTCGAGCTTTATCGATCACCCCGACGAATTTATTGTCTTTCTGGAAGCGTGCGTCAAAGATGAGGGGGCGCTGTCGGAGGCAGATCGGAAGGATATCCAGACGACGCTGTTCGAGATGTACCTGCACAAAAGCAACGAGAGGAAGGGCGATCAGCACAGAGAGGAGTGGGAGCAAAAGGCCAAGACGCTACTCACCCAACGACAGCAAGGGAACGGGCAGGGCCAGGACAAGGAGGGGATCGAAAACAGCAATGTGCTGCTGCTGTCGCATCTGGCGAACTTTACCGATGGGACGACTCTGGTTAAAGAGCAGTCTGGGTTGCTGTTTGACATCTTTCGGTCATACACCTCCGCCAAGGATACCAGAGGTGCGATACGGGCGCTGAGGAAATATGGCCCTGAGGAGCCGCAACTCTACCCGGCAGCATTGAGTTACCTGACATCTGATGCAAAGGTGCTGGAGGAGGCGGGGTCGGATGAATTAGAAAAGGTGTTGGAGCGGATTGATAGGGACGGACTGATGGCGCCGTTGCAGGTCGTGCAGACGCTGAGCAAGAGTGGAGTCGCGACGATGGGGATGATCAAACCCTATCTGGCGAAGAGGATCGAGAGGGAACGGCGGGATATCGCGGAGAACAAGAGGGACGTGACCGCGTTCAGGATGGAGACGGATCAGAGACGGCAGGAGATTGCGGATCTCGGGTCGAAGCCGGCGGTGTTTCAGGCGACGAGGTGTGCACAGTGCAGCGCGCAGCTGGAACTCCCGACTGTGCACTTTCTATGCAAGCACAGCTTCCATCAGAGGTGTTTGAGGAGTGGCACTGAGGGAGGGGTGGAGGAGTGTCCATTGTGCGCGAGGGATAATGCTACGATACGAGCATTAAAGAAGTCACAGGAGGAGAACAGTGAGAGGCATGAGCTGTTCAAAGATGATCTGGAGAGGAGCGAGGACAGGTTCAGGACTATTGCGGAGTGGTTTGGACGCGGGGTTATGAGTACTACCACTTCTGGGGAGCATTAGTAGCCGCAGCTATTATATATAGTATTGATGGTGTTGAGATATTGATGGTGGTGTGTACATGTACATGTGCATTCGTGGGGTTATCCATCTAAGATCTATCTATATATAGTACAGTGATTACAGGGTTGTTGTACATACAAGGTTTGTTGAGACTGGGGGGGATATACCGTATAAGATGAACATTGAAACTGTCAAGGGTTAAGGGTCCTTGGGTTGGATCCCCAACATGGTGTTTAAAAACGTGCCAACATTATCGGCAGGCTCGATGGTACCGTTAGACGAAGTAAACTCTCCGCCTGCGAGGACGAGAGCTCGTCGCCAGTCATATACGCCATCACCGCCGTAGATCTTGCGGCCGACAAGTAACCCGCCCAGGACGTCTGCGTCTAGAGTAAAACGTCCGTTGTGAATGTCGTCTGGGGGGTAGTCACCCGGAATAAAATCCGGGTCGTCTGGGTCAATCACAAACGACAGCCCTGATACAGACGCGGACTGGATCTGCCCGTGTCTGACTACCATTTCCGTCCGGAACTACATACACCCTTCATTAAGCAGTTGTTGTGGGTTAGGTTAGGTGGGGGGTGGTGGGTTGAGAAGGGGCTTACGTTGCTGGGTAGGTCTGCGGGCAGCGGCGGACGCTCGCGAGGGTCGTCTTCTGTCGGGTGCGTAGAAAAGGTAAACTGCGGCGTCTGTCCGTAGATCCAGTCCGGAGACTGCCCCTTTATATCAGCAAAGCACACACACATACAAAGAGACCTTGGGATGGGACGTACCATGAGTTCGTTTACCCCGTTTCGGATTTTCTCGGTTTCCACGCCGGAGTCGTCAACCTCAACCATCTCACTCTCATGGTGGTCATACATCTTGCAGAATTCGGTAATAACAGCGTCGGTGAAGTCTGAAGTGTTGGCAATGCCGACATTGCGGACTGGTGATCTGACGCTCTCTACCCCTCTCGCTTTGATGTACGGCTCTGCTGGTGAGCGTAACAGACGTGATATATGGCCGAGGTTCGGTGAGGACAGCAGGCAGGTGCCGTGGTGGAGGGACCGTAACCGGGTCAACTTGTATGCCGATCCTGAGACTTTAAAAGTCTTGCCTTCGGGGGTGACGTCCATGACGATGTCGTGCCGCTCGTTTACACGAACCCGTAAGCCGGGTTGAAGCAGGGGTTGGACAGCCCGGACGACCATCTCGGCATGTTTATTGCGGTCGAACGCCGCCGGTGGGCAGATGACGCTCCAGTTGACGTTTCCGGAGTCGTGAAATACCGTTCCTCCTCCGGATCTACGCCGGACAAGGTCGATAGGGGATCCGGAAAGTCCTTCCCGGAGGAGTGCCAAGTTGACTTCCAGCCATGGATTCTGATTCCTGCCGATGACGACGCATGGTCGGTTCTTGTAGAGAAATAACACGGTAGAGTCTGGGTGGGAATGTTGCAAGAGGTAATGCTCCACTGAGAGGTTGACGTAGGGGTTTGATGAGCGCGATTGGTAGATTTGTATCCTTTTTGCGAGGCGTGCATCATCTGTAAATCTGCGGTGTTGGGATTGTGTAAATAATCGTACGGGTTGTCTACCCCCCGATGTGGTAATGAGAGATATAAGGGGCCTATTTAAAGTCGGCATCCACAGCAGCGTGCTGCTGCGGCAATGTAAAGCCATGAGATGAGATTCTTAGTGAGAGGCTCACATGAAAGGGGACCTTGAAAGCTATGTTTGTTAACTTTCAGCCCTGCCAGCTGCACGCAGATGACTGAAAATTAGCGTGCTGTTACGCTGCACAGAACCCCACTAACGGCCCGTGCTTCTGCGGGGAGCCGATGACGGCAGCCCACGGAGGGGCATGGTGCGAGGTGTGGCACGATGGTGTAAAATTTCTGGGTCCAATTGGGGAGTACTGATTTCTGACTCACTGACGACACTCAACTGTTATTTACTAGCTGGTAAGTCGTCCTACCGCCCTGTGACTACGGCGATATTGCTTGACGGCTCTCCTGTTTAGCAGCGAACCTTTCTATTGCGTTCCTTCGTCCAATTACCCCGCCAACACCACCACCATGTCTACCTTCGGCCAGTACTTCAGAGTCACGACGTACGTCTAAGTCCTCCCAGTGCCCTCCTCGTCGGCCAATTGGACTTGCCCCAGTCCACCGAGGCCATGTCAAGTCGGTCACTAACAGTACCAGCTATGGCGAGTCGCACTGCCGCTCAGTCGGCTGCATCGTCGACGGGTGCCCTCCGGGGATGGAGCTCACCGAGGAGGACATCCAGCCCCAGATGACCCGGCGGCGCCCCGGGCAGAGCAACATCACCACCCCCCGAAACGAGAAGGACAAGGTCCTCATCCAGTCCGGTACCGAGTTTGGCGTCACATTGGGGACTCCCATTGGTATGATGGTGTTGAACGAGGACCAGCGGCCCAAGGGTACATCCCCTTTACCCCTTTCTTTCTCCCCAATACTCCCTACTAACCCTCTGTCTATGTAGACTACGGAAACCAAACAATGGACCTCTACCCCCGCCCGTCCCACGCAGACTGGACCTACCTCGAGAAGTACGGCGTGAAGGCCAGCTCCGGCGGCGGCCGCAGTTCCGCCCGGGAGACCATCGGCCGAGTAGCAGCCGGTACGATCGCCGAGAAATACCTCCGTCTAGCCTACGGCGTCGAGATCGTCGCGTTTACCGCCAGCATCGGCAACGTCCACCTCTTCCCCCCCACAGCCGAGCACCCCAGTCCCTCTACCAACCCGGCTTTCCTGTCCCTCATTCAGGGAATCGACCGGAAAACCGTTGACTCCTTTCTCCCCGTGCGCTGCCCCGATGCACAGGTATCTCAGAAAATGGTGGACGTTATCTCAGACTACCGCGACCGAAACGACAGCATAGGCGGTACCGTGACCTGCGTTATCCGAAACGTGCCTTCTGGTCTAGGCGAGCCATGCTTTGACAAGCTAGAGGCGATGCTGGCACACGCAATGCTCAGCATCCCCGCCACAAAAGGGTTCGAGATCGGGTCAGGATTCGGCGGTTGCGAGATTCCCGGGTCAACACACAACGACCCCTTTGTGGCTGCGCCCGCAGGAGACGCCAAGTTCCCGTCCGGAGTGCCAAAACCAAGGCTCACCACAAAGACGAATTACTCGGGAGGTATTCAGGGGGGTATCTCCAACGGCGCACCAATCTACTTCCGCGTGGCGTTCAAGCCGCCGGCAACGATCGGACAGGAGCAAATGACGGCCACCTACGACGGTAGCCAAGAGGGTATCCTTGCTGCCAAGGGCAGACACGACCCCTGCGTTGTCCCGCGAGCAATACCGATCGTGGAGGCCATGGCGGCGCTGGTGCTTATGGACGCGGTCCTCGCACAGCAGGCACGGCATACCGCCAAGAGCCTGCTCCCGCCGCTCAAGCAGACTGTCCGGTCGGCACCACCGGCGGGGAATGGCGTGAGTGAGGAGGTTGAGAAGGCTGCATAAACAAAAAAAAAAGAGATCTAAGAGGTATAATATAGAGAAAAGTTAGATGTATGAATGGATGGTGATACCCTGCGTTTAAAAGACAAACGTGTGGTTGCGTAGCACATGGCTGTGACATTGTTGCACGTGTGTCACATGTTATTCCTGGCACACTCAACACGTCGGACTCAACGAGCGTAGTCAAAAATATTTCGCTGTCTCTACCTTCAGCCATAATGACAAGAGTGGGATTCGAACCCACGCCCTTTCGGACCACGGAACTCTAGAGTTGAGAATGATTAAGGGTTTGAGAAGAACCTTAACGTGGCGCCTTAGACCGCTCGGCCATCTTGCCTTTTTTTGATATTTGTTGCGCCAGACAGATCTACCCATGTCGCTAGTCCAGACAGCATCGTCGGTGGATGTTGCTCATAGAATAGATTGCTATATAGTTGACAGGTTTAAATCCTTTCTTTCACCCGTGGTAAATATTTTCCCCACTTTCTTCAAAACTCCCGCGATATTTGACCCCTTTCCCCTTTTCCCCCCTATCCTACTATTATTTTGGATATTACCTATCTCCCTTTTGATTGAGAGAAAGTTGTTCTCAAGACAGGAGGGAGGAGGAGGGTGTAGGTCATTGTTTTCTCGGATCCGGGGTGGTTTTGGACGGGAAGGCGATGAAGAGTCAGGTAGGATATTGTGAGCGCGCGTTGGTTGATTAAGGATTGTAGTCATACCCCGAGTTCCCAAAGCACGAAAGCATGCCGTCCTGATTCGCGATAAAGTCGGCTGTTTTTTTTTCTCTCCGTTAGCATCAACGGTATCTGTGGCCAGCAAAAGAAAGAAAGAAAAACTCCATGTGTAAAAAAAAAGTAAAAGGGGGTTGCGTACGCAGGTAAAGCGAGGACTTGGCCACCACCTTCTCACCCGTCCTGGGGTCGACGACGACGCACAGACACGAGAGTCTCACGCCTGGCACACCTTCGAGTTGGCAGTCGCAGGAGTCTTTTGCCCTGAAAAACGAAAACATAATAAACATGGTTAATTAGGATGGCTTCCCTTTTTAAGTTACAAGCCCGAAGCCAGGTGTGTGTGAATTGGTTTCGGGTGGGTTTGTTAAGTTGCGGAAAAGAAAGAGGGGAGGGGGGTTGAAGTACCAAGGAATCCCAGACGGATGAGTGCTGGTATTCCACATCAGATACCCAGCACGATTGAGCAGCATGCACAGGGTGAGATCGAGCACCGTGTCGCGCCACTGCGGTGTGCCGTCCGGCTTCTTCTGGGACATGGCGCACACGGCCTCGAGAGCGCAGGTCGGACTGTCGGACACCAGCTTCCAGTCGGGGCATGTCTGGCCGAACCCTCCCTGGTTTAGACCTAGGACGACGGCTGTGGTGGTAATAATAGCGAAGAGAGGTGATAGTAGAGACATGAGGGACTTCATATTTTGGTGGTAATATTGGCCGCGCTGGTATTACGCTTTTTGGTAGGATGAGAGAGAGAGAGGGGAACAACGGTTTTTAAAAAATCTCTTACGAATGGGTGAGAGAATGTTGTGAGGTGAATGGAGCGTCCAATATTTCGGAAGAAAGAGACGGGCTTGGGAAAGAGGATAAAGCAGAGATAGATAAGTGCCAACGTTGTCCTGTGCCTCCCCTAATTTTTAATAAGGCGTGGTGCGGTAAAAATAAAGTAAACGTGATTAACGAACAAGAGGTGAATGCTAAAGGGGTGAATCATCTTATCGAGGGCTTTTCCGAGATGTCATGACCTCATCCAGTGAATTTTCTTTTTCTTTTTCTGCGTTGAGTGTGTCTTGTGGAGAAAAGAAGAAGAATAATTTGGGGGGGGGGAATGTGAAGGAGGAAAAGAAAGATCCGGAATGGCAAAAGGAGTTCGCCTAGGAGTTGAACCTCCGACTACTTCTCTTTGCCAGCGTTTGACTCGTGTTGTTATCGACTGAGCCACGGGGCCACAAAGGTAACAACCACTTAGATCAGTGAAAGGATTTGAAACGGTACCGAGAATCTGTGTGGTCTGGACGATGCATTTCATTGTTCTGGTTACGGTCAACGTCATTGTGTGGTTTGTGACCTCGAAAGTGTATTTCACCTAGGCTGACTGACTTTAGGGAAGGAGCTGGCACGGGATGCAGACACAGGGACATCAGGCCTAACATGAGAGACTTCACACGTTGTGGAAGGCACTTGAAAGGAAAATATGCATTGCATGTAAATTAACGAACGAAACCCTTCCCTCTCCCACATCCCCTTCCCGGACATAATGTAGCCCCTTATGCTTCCACCAACAAAACGCATGAGCCGTCGAATCCTCCCTGGGCCATAACAGAGGCGGAGAGAGAGAGCAGGAAGAAGATGGGCACCGCTCGGGTCTTCATTGTGGCAGTGAGATCAGTTTTCGCCTGACAAATTGGCAGAAGAAATGGTGGCAGAATCTTTATCAAGGCTGGGAATGTCTTGATGTTGTTGTAGTATGTTGTTGTCAGCTGGCTATTTGATGTTTGTGACGGGAAGTTTCTGGGAGGAGAGTTTGGGGAGAAGAGAAAGGTATGCTAGAGACAGGTTGACAATGACCAGAACATGCATTGTCCAGGTCATGACTATTGTGGGAAGAGCAAGTGATCACGCTGAAGTAAGGTGAATGTGCGGGGCACGTGTGACTGTTCCAGGAATTACCCTTATGGGGTAACCGTCAGATCAAAACGCGGGCGCAGCACAGGTTCAGAAGGTAATCTATTTATTCATCGACTCATTATAGTTGGCTATACAAAGAAAAAGAACATTTACTTGCTAATAACATCTTTGAGCCAACTTATGCAGTTATCCCGACATGTACAGTCATGACTCTCGAAAGATCCAAGATATCGAATCCAAAATGCTCAACCCAGGGCCGCTTGCTATCCATCAGACGCTCGCTCCAACAATGCAATGCAGGTATCGTCAAAACGCGTTTTCGGTTAGGTTATAGCTCATCATGGCCGACGCCAGTTGCCTCTGCCTCGGCCGACTCAGTGACAGTGACACGGATAGTCTCCGTCTCGTAAACCGTCTCCTCGACCGTGGCGGGTGGCGCACGGATAGTCTCTACCGTAGGTATTGTTGATACTATCTCGGTGGCCGTGACGCTGATCCGGACGGTCTCGGTGACGGTCTCGAACACCTTGACAGTCTTCCATTCAGTGACTGGTGACTCTGGCCATGCCGTCGGCTGTGCCGGTGTTTGGGTGATGGCGAAGGACGCGCTCTTGGCCGACTGGAGATAGCTCTCGCATGAGTGTGTGGCTTCTGCTGCAGGTGCTTCATCGCTGGTGTCCGTTGATGGGGTTGCAGCCAGGGGTTCCTCGATTTCAGGTGTGTCCATCACAATCTGTGGAGGCTCCTTCACAACATCGTCCAGAGTAGGCTCGTCCAGGGGAACCTCCTCCAAGATGGTTGCGTTCAAGTCGGCTTCCTCCGTGACGATCTCCTCCATGACAGTCTCAGTCAATTCCGGTTCGGGGGCGATGGTAACATCCTCCTCCTCGACAGCTGCCGCATCCGGAGTCTCCTCAGACTCAATCTCGGCTGAGTTCAACGGTTCCTCGACAACCTCGGCTGTAGGCTCCACAGGTTCAGATTGACGCTCCTCTAGAGCTGCATCGTCTGACGCTTCCTGGGACAGAGTCTCCTCAACCTCAACGAGAACATCGAATGACTCTTGCGCTGTTGGCTCAAAGAAGTCAGATGCTTCGTGGACCTCCAAAGCCTCGACATCCGGTGTGATTTCCGCTGCAGCCTCGTCAAACAACCGAGTGTCGACAATCTCCTCTTCTGCCAGAGACTGGACATCAGAGTTGACGTCTTCTGGAACCTCAGCATCGAGAACCTCCACTACTGGCTCGGAAAATCCGGAAATGTGGTCCTCAGAAGACACATCATCCGATGCTTCACTTGCGAGAACCTCGGGTTCAACTACTGCACTGTCGATATCCTCCGACACCGGTTCGGCAGCCTCGGAAGCCTCGGAGACGTCGGAGACCTCTTCGTCTTCTACTGCCGGAGTCTCTGGCGACTCGCTCGGTGAAACCTCAACCACTGACGAAGGAGCTTCTTCAACCGCCTCAGCTGTCGGCTCAGGAACACTAGTCTCCGGTTCCTCAACTACCATTGAAGTTTCGGGGGTGTGGCTGGACAAGACCTCAGCAACAATTGATGGTACGTCCATGACTTTCTCCACTATCGGCGCCTGAGCTTCAGAAACAGGCTGGAACACCGGCGCTTGAGATGTTGCCTGACTGGACAAAGCTTCGGTCACAGCTGTCTGGGTGTTGATGCTGACTTCAGGCTTGGGGTCATAGCGGTACGGAACAGGGTCGTGCGCAAAGGCCGGAGGGTGTGACGTAGGACGCATAAGCATGCACATGAGGAAGATGCAGAGCACGATGATAGCCACGTTCTTGGAGTCGCGTAGGAGAACCTTGATGGCCTCACAAAACAGCTCCACAAAGCCCGCGTCGTCCAGGTTCCGGCGGCGCGGGCTCTCACGACGCTGACGCCGCTCATAAACCTGCTCAGACGGTGACTGCGGTGTCTGTGGCGGCGGCATGTAGGCAGGTTCCGGTGGTGGTGCTCGACTCGCGGTGGGCTCGGTGTGCAGCGGCACCGCTTCATGCTCGAGTCGTAGAGGTGGTGGCGCCTCGCCGTAGATTTCCCGCATGCGCTCCTCATCCCGGCGCCGACGCTCGTCCGACGTGTCCATCGGCTCGGCGAGAGCAGGCGAGAGCGCACGCAGGGCAGACGATGGAGGTGGCTGCAGCGGTGACGCATGCATGGCGAGCTGCAGCGCCGAGGGCGGCGGTGAAGACATGAGGGATGACCGATGATGTTGCTCGGGGGTATTGGTATATGCCTCTTCCTGCCGTACGGGCAGAGAAGCCTCTCTGGCAAACTCCTGCGCTGCTGGCTCGTCCTTTTCGATGCTCTCCCGCACCTGTTCCTGCTCCTGCTCACGCTCCGCTTCTAGTGCCGCAGCCTCCTCCTCCCGCCGCATCCGGTCCTCCTGATCGAGTTCGACGACCACAGCCAATTCCTCAAGCTCGCTTTGTAGGCTTGGGTCAACGATGGGCTCGACTTCGATGTCGACTCGCTCCATTTCCTTCCAGCATGCCTCCCACGCCCCAGCCTTCATCAGACCGTTGCTCGCGTAGACCTTGACGCGGAAGACCTTGCCCGGGCCGAGATCCTCGTATTTGATCTCGCCCCTGCATGTGTTGCACCAGTGCTTCTTCTCTTCCTTTGCACGGCCAGACTCGGCATACTCGTCCTCGCTCTCCTCTTCGTCCTCAGCCATCACGTTAGCAGGGCCGAGGTAGTGGCCGCACTCGAGGATTCGCGCGCGTCGCCGGAGCGGCAGCTCCAAAGCCTCGAGCAACCTCTCCTCAAGAACTTCGTAGTCATTCTGAGGGTGGGGAAGCAAGACGCCGCGCTCGAGGACCGTGTCTCCGACACGATCCTGCAACTCCCGCCACGCATCGCGAAGCGTCTTGAGCTGCTCGGGTGCATTGTATATCTCTCCCCTCTCGTCCAGTGCCTTTCCGTTGACGACGTCCAGACTGTTCATGACATGGCCCCACATCCACTGAAGCGGCAAGAGAGTAACGTGCAGAAGCACGAGCGGTGCTTCCTTGCGACTTTTGAAGCGCGGTGGCGTCGAGCGGCCCTTTGGCGAGTACTGTGTAGAGACTGTAGGACTGCCCAGCCGCGAGATGGTTGGGAGCCCGTTGCCCGGAGTACCAGACCGACGTTTACCCGAGCGCGGCGATGCGCCACCGTAGACAGACGGCGTCGGCGAACTCATCTGCATGGCGCGCACAGCAGACGGGGTACGGAATGGTATCCGTCGCTTGTCGCGGCTCGTCGGGACAAAGTCTTCCTTGTCGTATTGCGAGAGACCCGAGATGATGGACACCCCGGAGACTCTGGGCGATCGTCCCCTGGGTGATTCTCCCCCATTGGACAGAAACGACTGTCGGCGCTCTTGGCTCTCGTATGGCACAGACTTCGTGGCAACGTCATTAGGGTCGTCAAAAGAGCTGAGCGAGTTACGAGAACTGTGGTCGGTGAAAATGTCGTCGTCGACGTCATGGTGAGAGCTGCTGTCGCCTCCGTCATCCAGCGAGTCTGATCGAGAATGCACACGGTGATGGATCTGGGACTCCATCGACTCCCGACGCATGTTGGACTCATGGTCGTCGTACGATGCGTTGGCTTCGTCGACCTTGTCTGCGTCGGCCCTTGATATTGACCGCTCAATCTCTTTATCGTCCTCTTCTATGGAGTCGGGGTTGTTTTTGCGCTCCTCGATCTTGGCCACCACTGCACGCGCTGCTGCTTGAATCAAGGCTTCCGTCCGGAGAGAGGCCTTTCGCGGTGTGAAGCCCATCTGGAGAAGTGTTTGAGTTTTCTCGTCGCTCTCAAACTCCGGCGTCCCCATCCTTGAGGGGGTCTCTGCGTCCTCGCCCTGGATATCGTGATCAAGGGCTTCAGCTGGAGCATCTGCGTGTGTTTGTTCGTCCGTGTCCTCCGGAAGGAGACTGACGTCTTCCGGCATATCTTCTTGAGCTTCTTCCTGGGCTTGGTCCTCGGGTTGTTCCTCAGATCCCTCCTCAGGCTCCAGCTGAGAGTATTCGTGGTCGACGACCTCCTCATCGTAGTGTTCATCTGGTGTCTCGTCCACTCCTCCAGCATCCACCTCTTGCGTCTCGGCATCGTGTGCGCCGGCATCCTCATCGGCATCATGGGTATCATTAAGGGCATCATCATGTTCGGCGTGTTGTTCATCAATCTCGGGCTCGGCCTCTGAGGTGGGTAGGGGTTCATCAGCAGAAGGGTCTTGCTGCTCTTCGACCTCAGGCTCGGCCTCCAGAGTCGAGATGTCCTCGGCAGGAGGTGCGTCTGTGTCGTCCTCGGCAACAATCTCGCTGTCGCCTTGCTCCTCAACGGGGGGTTGTTCCTCCTCCTCCACCGCTACTTGTGTTTGGTCATCATCAGCACCGGCCTCGCCCGTCTCCGGGTCCGCTTCCTGAAGTGCCTCGTCAACAACCTCGGGGACATCCAGTGTCTCGTCGGAGACATCCAGCGTCTCCTCGGTTGCCATAGGCTGCGGTTGCGTAGTTTCGTCGTCCATCGGATCACTCAAACACGATGGGTCGACATAAATCTTGAAATCGGGGTCAAATTCACGAGTTTTCCGTGGCGGGGGGGAGGATATCGTTTCTTCGTAAAGTTATATGGAAAATTATTTGTTTATATGGGATCAATTGTTCCCTCCTGTTGGAGGATGGAAGCTCAGGCAACGCGCAAAAACCAATGAGAAGACGTCGCTATACAAAACGGCTAAAGCAATGCTGAGCTGGCACCCGGCTGGTTTGCTGAAAAGAGCAAAGAAGCGCTGCAGATTTGTTTGGTCAATGGAAAGCTATGACTGGCCTGTCTGGCAGTTGTCTGCCACGAATGGCAGTGACAGGACAGCAAGCATCTTTCCCCTTTGGGTTGGCTGGGTAAACATTTCGTTGCCGGGTCAATCTGACTCGCTAAAGCACTTGGCGAGATTGCGCAGGCCTCCCCTTCAATTGGGACGCTTCAGTTGTTTGGTTGAGAGTAAACAATAAGCTACAGACAAAAACGACACAAAAAACCGCTGGAAAGGATTCGACAAAAGATGAAGCAATTCACAACCCTTTAGTCGCTGTCTTTTCGTCTGAACTTGAATTGTCGCAAAGCGGACCTTCTTGTCAATAGAATGCACCTTATTCCGTCTGGACTCCCACTAACACCAAGTCCAGAACACACGGGGCCCTTCAAATCCGCTCTCCGACAATTGACGTCATTTTCTCATGCCTCAACGGAAGTGGGGCAACACACCGTTCCCCAACACTCAGCGGCCCCCTTCGGCCTTGCTACCGGATCGACCGGAGAACCGAGCCGCAGTGACCTACCATAGTATCGAATTGGAATACAGAATCTCTACATGCATTTTTTCCTTTCGTTGTTTCGCGTTGGTATGCTGTAAAATCAAGGAAAACCGGCGCGGCTGTTTAAGGGTTGTCGCTTCCAAGAAAATGCAGGTTCCAGACCGTCACTCGCGCCATTAGCGGCGGCGACGCCGCATGGCTTTCCCTGCCCGAGTCTGCAGCAAGCACTTTCCAAACTAGGAATGTTCCAAGTTTGTTAATAAGGTTCGACCGCCTCACCAACTTCATGGGACGGTTTTCCCGTGCGGGAATTGTCAAATCAGGTTTTAAAGTGATATTTTTGGCGAGCGCCAGGAGAGTGAAGCTCAGATAAGCTCAACCGATGGAAGATAGCGCGGGCCGTGTTGGAGCTGAATCCCACATATTCACTAGGACCCCCGGTTCCGTCTGTTGGATGCATATAAAGTGAATGGTGCCGTTAATTACAATGCTCTTGATCTGAAGTGTCGATTTTCCTTGTATAAAACACCACTGCCTTAGGTAGAACCCTTGCCCCAAATATCTGTACCATTTTACAGTTTGTCCATCATTACCAAGTCAGTCATCAAGATGGGTGACCACGCCGACCAACCGGCCCAAGAGCAGGAGCCAACACCAGAAAACATGACCATGCTGCAGGGCTTCGAGTGGTACTGTCCAGCGGATGGCAAACACTGGGTGCGTCTCGAAAAACACGTCCCCCAGTTGAAGGCATGGGGTATCGACAACATCTGGCTCCCACCTGGGTCTGTTTCCCCCTCCCTTTTTTCCCGTTTCACCCCCACCCCTAACATTATCTATGTAGATGCAAGGGTTCTTCACCACAAGCAAACGGCTACGACATCTACGACCTCTACGACCTAGGCGAATTCGACCAGAAGGGCGGTATCTCCACCAAATGGGGCAGCCGCTCGCAACTCGAAAGTCTCGCTCACACCGCCAAGTCTTCCGGAGTCGGTCTGTATTGGGACGCAGTCCTGAACCACAAGTTCGCCGCCGACCATCGGGAGAAATGCATGGCTCGAGAGGTGGACCCGGACAACCGCAACGAGTATGTGTCGGACAGATACGAGATCGATGCCTGGGTGGGCTTCGACTTCCCCGGCCGCAAGGACGCCTACAGCAAGATGAAGTATCGTTGGTACCACTTCAGCGGGGTGGACGTCAACGCGGCGAACAACAAGACGGCCATTTACAAGATCATGGGCGAACAAGGCGACCAAGGATGGGCCGAAACGCCTGACGTCGACGGCGAGAAGGGGAATTACGACTACCTCATGGGTAGCGACCTGGACTACGCCCACCCGGAGGTGGAAGCAGACGTGTTAGCGTGGGGGAAGTGGCTGGCGGAGCAGATCCCGCACCTGCGGGGCATACGTTTCGACGCCATCAAGCATTACAGCGAGGATTTCCTGAGAAAGTTCATCACGCAGATGGATGAACGCTATGGAAAGGGGTGGTTCTTCGTGGGGGAGTATTGGAAGGACTCTCTCGATGACATGGTAAATAAAAAAGCTCTACAGCAAAAAAAAAACAAAATGATTTGCGGGGAGAGAAGAAGGGAAAGCTAATGATTTGGTATTTTTGGTGGGGGTTAATAGAGGGGTTACTTGGACAGGATGGGCAAGAAATTCTCCCTCTTTGACACGCCCCTGGTGTACAATTTCAGCGAGATCAGCAAGGGCAATGGTGCGGACCTCAGAAAGGTGCTGGATAACACGCTCGTGCAGACCGAGCCTATTTCCGCCGTGGTAATACACACGCCCCTAACAAATATTTTTCCCCAACTGCAGAACCTACTAACTAAGTACTAACTGGGTAATTATTGGGTAGACACTGGTAATGAACCATGACACCCAACCCTACCAGGCGCTAGAAGCCCCTATCGAGGGCTGGTTCAAGCCCCTGGCTTATGCACTCATCCTCTTGCGGGATAGCGGGTACCCCTGTGTGTGGTACGGCGATCTGTATGGGATCGACCCGAAGGGTGAAAAGTTCACGTTTGAACCCTCCTGCGGCGGCGCCCTGCCAAAGATGATGCTTGCTCGCAAGCTGTATTCTTACGGAAAGCAGGCAGACTACTTCGACTATGAAACCTGCATCGGGTGGGTGCGGTACGGCACCCATGATAGGCCGTTTGGCTGCGCCGTGGTCATGAGCAACGCGGGACCGGGAAACAAAAGAATGCATGTCGGCGAGATGCACGCTGGAGAGATATGGACGGACGTCTTGGGGTGGTCGGGCAGAGAGATCACGATTGGGGAGGACGGGTCCGCAGAGTTTGTCTGCGGCCAGACCAGCGTCAGTATCTGGGTCAACAAGGACGCCAAGGACAGGGAGAGGTTTACGGAGACGTTGTGAGTACTTTCTCCTATAAGTAATTCGTGGTTGACATGTGCTAACCAAGAGGGAATAGCGATAGCAATATCTATGCGGATTTGGAGTGAGGGGTTTTGTTTCGTTTGGTAGGATCATCTATAGGATGTGGTTTGTTCTCTTGTGAATAAATGGATACCTGGTGCCCTGAGGTAGTATTGATGCTGAATTTTATGAGTAGTCTAAAAATATGTGAGAACATTACGAACAGTGTGGTTGCACTCTCCCGTGTCAACAAATGGTTGGATTCCTTTTCGATATCATACCCAAGAAGTCAGCAGGAATCCTGTTCTTGGGATTCTTCATGTAGTTCGCATCGGGGTTCCAGCACGTCGTCTCTACATTAAATATCCTCCGTTACCATGATAGCCAGCAACATATATTGCGGTTCAATACAATATGGCTCTTTAAACCAATGTTGCTTGGTCCTGGAGCACTTAATCTCTCAAGTTTCAAACTTCCACAGGGTCAAACCGTCCACGGTCATCCATCCAGTCAGTCTGAAGCTATTCAGCAGACTTCTATCCATAAGGTAACATATAGGTTTAAAAGGTCGCCTTTCCGTTATTTTACGCTAAATCCCCTTTTCGCGGAGTGATATTGGTACAGGATTACATACATACACAGCTTATTAGCACCTATCCCCTTCGCTCCGCATTTATCACCCTGTGCGCATGCTCTGGTGGTTAATTTCCCCACCTCTTGCTCGTATTTATAAACCTGGCAGCACCATTAGAAATCGGCAGGGCAGAATATAAAAACTTCCTTAGAGCTAGGTAGGTAGGTGGCTATGTAGATATATGTACCTCCACGTCATTTGTGCCTGAGAGGATTAGTTATATTAAACACCTGAAAGAAGCCTACTTAGCTTGGCATCTAATTATTGAGCATTCTCACTTAGTATCAAATTGTAGTCGTGCATGGGGCTTCTTACACACAGTTGGTCCAGTGCTTTCCATGTCTTGGGCATAAGGCTCTCATAGTCTTTAGACCGACAGCATGAGCTATAGAATTGGGTTGATACGGATACGTCTCGGTACCAGACACGATCTCGAAACGATTTTTTGAGTCTGGGCATTCTGGAAGTTGGCTTCGAGGCATTGGTGAAAGTCCTCCCGTTGAAACATGTTGCCGTACTGTATTTGATGATATGTACCTAGGTTCTGATATGTCAGGTTGGTTGACTAGGATTCAAAGGACACTGTGAGACATTGGACGCTTGAAGTGACGCGCCTTTATCGATCATCGATGTGAGTGTGTCGCGGGATACATCCTGCTGAGATGACAAGGGAGAAAGACTCCTGACTACCGATTTCTGATGCAGACGGCGCGGTTTCAAAAAAAAAACACCGAAAATCCGATTTTATAGAGCCTTTGACATAGCTAGTTGAGTGAAAATTGCCGACTTCCTAACAATTTTGACTCAGTCGACGAGTACTTATGTACTGTACGGCCGCGGCCACGCTGATGCTTGTTTGACTTTATGCCAATAGTAACAAAATCTTCAAATCACGGCAACGGAGTAAACTTGTGGAGTGTTTTATGTTCATTCTTTATTTCGATTTGATGGTAGATATCTCGTACAAAGATGTGACTACTCCTCTCAAACCTCACCCTCCCTTGTCACCGCAATGACGGCCGACCCTCGCTCTCTATCCGCAAAATAAGCCATACCACTCCTCTCAAGTGCGGCGACATCATTCAATCATAAACCCAACCCAGTGTGCCTCGAGGAGAATGAACTCTCTTGGGGGAGAAAGTACAAAGACTCGAAAGGAAACAAAAAAGCCATTACCCGCCAATTTTCACAACAGTAATGATACCCAAAACAGTGCCCATTAATCCCAACGCCTAGCGAGAGCCCAAGTGACACTAGTGTGAACTAAAAAACTGATACTCTTGATCCATATGAACAAAGAAAAGTAAGGAGCTCATCTGCCTAGAGGCAAAGATGAAGTGGTGGAGGGGGATGTAGACAGTTGATAAAAAAACAAAAACAAGCAATAGAAAAGGGAAATCATCTCGATAACGATCATAATTGCACGGTCAGTGCCTCCAACCGCGCCATCACGCTCTCAAGGCTAGCGCTGATGCGTTGCACCCTCGCCATGGCGAAAGTAGCAGCCGCGTCTTCCTCGGTGGCGTCCACGAGCTCGTACCGTGCAAATGCCTTCTCAGGCTCGATGCCGCCAAAGATGTCCACATTTGATAGCCCTTCAGTGTCGAGCTCAACAGCAGGCTTGATAGCAGTAGTCCCGGCGACAGGTGATTCATGGTAGAGAGCAAATGCAGGGTCGTTCTCGAACTCGTCGTCAACTGGGGCCGCTGCCGCTGCCGTTGCCTCCTCCTCGGCATCCTTCTTCTCAGCCACAGGGGCAGCTGGTCGCTCAATAAGCGGCATCTCCACCTTCTCATCCTCGGAAGCATCGAACTGGCCGACAAAGTTGGACGTCTTGCCAGAGAGTTGCGACACATCGATCGGAGGAGGCTCGGGGGTTTCGAGCACGGCGTAGACCTGCGGCTGGTAGAAGACGTCACCGGTGTCCAAGCCTAGCATGTTGTAGTCGATTTGTTGCTGGGGGATCATGGCCACGCCGATCCGCTGGTGTTGCTGAGCGTATGGGTTGATGTCCTTGGGCAACTGGCGGGGTTCTGGCTGCTGCTGCTGCTGCTGCTGGACAGGCTGGGGAGCTGGGGGTAGCTGCTGGGGGTTGACACTGAGCTGGTCGAGGAAGTCGGAGAATGAAGGCGATGAGAGGAGCATGCGCGTCAAGTCGGAGAGACGCTTGTTCTCATCGATAAGAGCGCGGTTCTGCGCGCGCAGGTCACCGTTCTCGGTGACCTTGTTTGCAATCTCGGACTCGAGTTGCGTGATGTATTCTGTAACATGTTAGCATTGACCTACTTTGACTGTCGGGATGGATGCTCATGCTTACCCTTTCGCCTGGACCGGAAAGCGCGCGCCGAAACCTTGTTTCTGAGTTGGCGCCGTTCCTTGCTGCTGAGCTTCTTACCCTCTTCACTTGCTAGCAGACGCTCGTCCTCATCCATATCATCCTCGTCCTTCTTTGGCCTGGGGATGTTGTGAAGCTGCATGTTCTGGGACGAGTCACTCGAGACCGACTTAGCTCGCATCGAGTTGAGCAGCTGAGAAATCTTTTGCTCCACGATAGGGTCGCTAGGCTGGGCAGCCTTGGGCCTTTGGGGCTGCTTGGCTTGTTGGTTCTGGGCGTTCTGCCTCTGCTGCTGCTGCTGGATGATCTGCTGCTGCTGTCTCTGTTGAGCCTGGGCCTTGGCCATGGCGGCCTGCTGCCGGTGCATGCCGGGCCATACGCGGCCGACAGTGTTGCTCTGAGTAGCAAGGACTGGAGGCGATGGCAAGCTTGTCGGCTCCTGGCCTCCAATGGATCTGGGGTTGACCGTCGAGTCGACGAAGAACTGGTTCGGGTCAACACATGGCGAGTCGAATTCCATGTCCATGTCGGGCGACGTCATGGAACCTTGCGATGGAGCAGTGTTGAAGTCGAAGAGGTCCTCTGTTGTCAAGCCCGTGCCTATGTAGTCGAGGCTAAAGTTGTTATACCCCGGAATCTGACTGTTGTTTTGATTTACCGCGAGGGTGCTGGCTAGAGCACCTGGAACAATGCCCGTCTGTTGCTTGTACAGATCATACTGATGGCTGGGCCCGCTTAGCGGCTGGCTAGTGGGCAATAGCGTGGCCGGCGTGGTCTCGGTCTTGACGGGTCGTGAGAACTGGAGCTTGTCCGTCGCCGCTGGAGAGAGCGACGGAGATTGATACGGTGCGTTATCGTAATCGGCGTAATCGACGAACTCAGCCAAAGGATCGATGAGGCCGGGCTGCGACGCAGCCGGACTGGTCGACATTGATCCTGACATTCTATTCCCCTACTCGACGGCACCTCTTTGCGGACTGTCTTTTCCGACAACGACGGCGGCGGCGGCGATTCTGCTTTGCTGTCGGGCTAACCGAATTGAAAACGGTTGTAACGGCGAGTGTCCGCTTTTCGTAGTGCTTTGCGTGTTTTCAGGTGTCGAGGATGGAGAAACCGTTGTTAAACTCTCCGCGTCAGAGAAGGAGAGGAATTGGGGGATTTTCTTGTTATGGGTGCCTGGGACAAGAGATGGGCTCGGGCTGTCGGGCGGTATGGGACACCCTTGTCTCGGCTCGGCCTGGTTGGACAGGCCACTGCAGGCTGACAAGGGTCAGGTCGCTTGGAGGAGGGGGGGACGCGTAATCCGATGATTCCTCACTCCGGCTCCCACTGCTGTGCAATTTGAGCGAAAGCGAGAGGCCCGAACGAATCAGCGTCGCGTGTGAGGGAAATAGCCTGTTCACGGCGTTACGGCGCAATGGTTGCACCTGTTCGCAAGCCCTCTTGGGAGTCGGCGCAGTAGTGCGGTACCAGTGCAAACGCTGCGCAAACGCTGGACGGTCGATGTACCACAGCCCAAATACCAAGGCTTCCCTTACTGTGCACCTGCGGCCTGAGGATGACGAAGCAACTTCCTTTTCAGGACACAGGATGAAGCTGGTGATTGTGCTGATGACAGCGGTGATAAGTTGATGCCTTGGACTTGGCTGCGAGTGTGCTGCTTTGGATGCGATAACGGACCAAGAGGCGTACGACGAAGTCGACGACAACAGGGTGCGGTTGACGACTTCAATCGAGAAAAGACGGTGAAGAGCAATAAGGTACTCAAAAGAATGCTCTTTGACGATCTGCACAATTGAGGATACCTGTTCAATGTTCGCTCTCAATATGAGTCGATCGTCCGGATAGTCGGTGCAAAGTGATATGGAAGCCGATGGGAGTGCAAGGAAGCCAATGTCCGCGCGGAAAAGTACCTGTACTCGTGCGGTGCGACTTTGTTGGTGGCGGATCGCGGTGCTTTGTTGGTGATCGGCTGTACACGCTACCTCAAAATTGACTTGTATCCGGCACTGCCTCAATTTGATGTCCAATAGCGGAAGGCGAAGTTTCGTGATACGATGAGTTCGGTTTGAGTTGGAGTTGGTTCGGAGTTGGTCAAAGTATACGGCACATGTGCGTTTAATGAATAAAACAACTTGAGTCTCTCAAATAAGGTATTGCACGATTCTCGTCCAAATCGACCACCTCCCCTGATGCCACAAACATCAGGTTCAAAGCATAGCAGATATCGCCAAATCCAGTCCTTGTCGCCGTCAGGGTGATTCCGTTATGTGGGCAGGTACTTCATGCTTGAGGCTGACTTGGTGGCCAATGCAGGTACCTTTCAGCGCCGCACCACTTTTCACGATGCTCATTTCCAGCTATACCCTGCGACCATCATCATGCACAGCCCACTTCCACACTGCTCAAGCAAGATTTTATACGCGGAAAGATATCTGAGACCTGCCGCCCGCTAACATCAGATTGTCTTGTTGCCATAGAAGCGAAGGTAACTTTCAGATACAAGGACATCATAATTATCCCAACTGAAGAAATCTAATGGCCCTCAGGGACAAAAGCGGTCAGTTAAGACGGACGGAGTTGTCGGATATCAGCCGACACACAAGAGGCTGGTTGTAGGTGTCGGTCGGTGTTATCGGCGCAAACTGGCAAAACAGTCGTTGGAGTCCTCCGACAAGTGCAAGTAAAGAAGTGGGACCCCAAAACTCTCTCAGCCCAGCACTGTCCAGTTGGAGTGACGGGCAATCGGCATTTCGAAACAGCCGGTGGAGTCGCTTGACTTGCCCACACTTCCGTTGCTTGGCATCCAAGCCTCTGGACTGGATCGTCACATCTGCAGATCGTTGTGGTGACAATCGCGTGGAAGCAAAAATAGAAGCCAACCAACCCGCTCTGAACCCTTGTGTGAGGCGGTTTCATCATGGGGCTCTCTCCTGAACGACAGCACAACCACTCGTGCACGTGACACCACAACACTTTTGATGACTTGCCAACACAACAAAATGATCTGCTTAAGTTAATCTTCGGCTTATCTCCGTATGTATACATAAACCTGCTCGTTGCGGATGGATATGCGGTTGAACATCGGCTCATAATTTAATCGCGCGGAACTGCCGGTATGTGCACTAATATGTATATCACGGCAGTACCCATATGGTGGACTTTTTGGTGTTACGATCTTCAGTCCAGACACATCTCGACAGACAAACCATTAGAACCTAGATCTGCCGATCCAAACAACCGGACTTTGCAAAGACTTCTTCGTGATGCTACGGCAACGAACGTTCATGAATTGACGGTTGAGTTTAGTGCCCTGGGATTATCGGCAGATCAACACGAGTTGTGATATGATCGACTTTCATCTCCGAGCAGAGCCTCGCGCATCGCATCCCCTTCCCCTGCGCCTGTCATCTTCAGCTGGAGTGAAGATGTCGGTTGCATTGCTCGCAAACAGCCCCACCTTCCCAACAACCCCCCGTAAAGCTTTGAACGTGAGTTCTGTCTGCCCAGCTCAGCCCTCTAACTGACGAATCTGCTCCAAAAAATCGAAACAAATTGTCTGAGCGTTCTTCTAGAAAACGCCCTAACCGCGCCCTGCTACTTCGTTTTTCGTGAACTACCAGGTGGGCTTGTGGGTGAAGATCCACTCAGGAGGGGTAACACATTTCCTCGGCTTGTTTTATCGTCTGGTCTGGTCTGGTTCTGGCAAAATCTGACTTGGCCTGACTATTTTTGTTCGAATCTGCCCCAGATCTACCAGATCGCGCATTATGGACCGTCTTGGTGTTTTATCTGGATGAAAAGAGGAACTTGCCGTGCACAACCCTGGAATGTGTAAAGGGGGGCGCCCACTTCCCGGCATAAACACCACCACACTTGATAGCACTCATCACGGAGATGCCGTCACTTGTGTCACGTGCAAAACATGGAACAAAACTGGGAAAACGAGAGGTAAGTGTGGCTGTGTGGCTGTGTGCATTTGCCACATACACCACATTATGTAGGTCGCAGAAACACTTGCAGTGGCTCATGACGAGCTTTTAACTTACACTACTCCCGCAAATGCTATATTTTGATCCCCTGATTGATCCCCCCCACATGCTATAACCAATGGTATCTCCGCATTGCGCCAAGTGTACCCACAATTCCTTTCAGCAGCCACAAGCAGCCACGTCCAATTCCAGCCACAACCAAGTCAATTTTGAAGCTTCAAAGCAGCGCAGTGTAACTCGCGAAAAATAAAGCACTTTAGTCTCTGTCGCGGGAATTCAGAATAGCCTTTAATTAGTTGGTTGGGGGTGCGGGAAGGGTGAGGTTTAAAGGGTACATTCTGAATTCCCGCGCCACATGAGGTATGAGATCCTGAGACTAAAGCACTTCGCATTTTAAAAAATATGCTTTATTAAGTTTATATAGGGCCTGTTTAGATCACCGTAAGGTTTTTTAATATTATTTATGGGTATGGTATAAAGCTAAATTGACCGGGGTTAAGGGGGGCCCTGCATTAATTTTTATACCTTTGCTACCTAAAATGGGCCTTAGTCCATGCAAACTAGCTCCTTCGCGCGGAACTGCGTAACAAACGTCATTTTATTGATTATTTACCATATATGTAGAAGATTAACTGTATATTTACTTCTTCTTTTAAAGGCTATTCCAGGCTAAGTTTTAGTAAGGTTAGAAGGGTTGTATATAAGGTGTAGACTTAGAAGTCTGACTTTATCTTCATACGTAATGATATTAACAGTTGGAAGATAGATAGAGATGTAAAGGGAGTATATAAAACTAAGGAAAAAAAAGTCGGGCATAATAATAGTAATAAAAGCCAGATTTTATCACAGTTTTAAGACTTTTTTTTCATCTATAATATTACCACTATGCCCTCCCTTAATCACTTCAGTATCGACGACGTACTTAATAGTTATCATGGTATGGCGCCATGACTATAGATTGCATCGGTGGTAGTGATGTAATGGGCCACATACCCACGCATATGCGTGCGCATTAGTGGCAGTACTATTGCGCTAAGCTTAACTACCTTAGAACTTACCGCCTTATAGCTATTTAAATGGCTAACTGCGCGTGCACTTTTATTCCTTCCTTCTTTCCTTCTTTAATTCAGTATTCTAAGTATATGGTATTTAATATATACATTAAGAATAGACCACATTGCTTAAGCCTAAATGTTTCCATTATAATAATAATAACCTTTTTAATGTTAACGCCTTAATAAAGAACCCTCGACCTATACAGCTATAGTTAGGCTGTTAAAAAGACTAATATATTAAAAGTTAATAGTTTTAGTTACTATTACCTTCTATTAAAAGTCACGGCTTACTTATATATATTTAATTAAGGTTTAAAGTAATATATTACTTATATTCTATCTTTTAACTAGCTAATTGCTAGCTAGCGTAGTTTATATAAGAGGGAGCTTCAGAACTACCATTTTATTAATAAATCATCATTTATCTATATTTATAAGCTTTTAGGCTGATCAGCTAATTAAACTTCTTTAACTCTTAAGCGCTCCTTATTTCTTATATTAAGCACTTAATCTATAACTTTAATAGCTTTTATAACTTTTATAACTTCTTATTAATTAAATCTACTACTTTTACGTAGTTAATAAGTCTTCCTTTCTTAAGTACCTTATTATTTACTCTGGTTAATTTAATATACCCCCTTAAGTAAGCTTACTAAGCGCGCTTAAACTAAATATATAAAGCTATTCTTAATCTTCATAATCTTTATTAATTATAATATCTTTTACTTTATTAAAAACTTCTTTTCATCATTCGGTAATCTTTTTTTAATATCCTTTAAGTTTATTTACTTTAAGAAGCTTTTTTATACTCCTTTTAACAGCGTTTTAATCATTTTATTTATTATTATCTCGGTGCTTTTAATGTAATAAACTATAATATTTCCTCTTTAAACTTCTTAATATAATTAATAGTTATAAATATTTATGTACTATAAGTTAGTTTTAAAAGTAAGGATCTTTACCTGTATTAACTTAATAATTTATACCTTATTATATTTTATTCGAATATATACGTTAATTTTAACTTTTAATTCTTTAAGTAATTTACTTATAAAGAGAGCTTCCTTTACGACTTATAATAAAGCTAATAGTTTAGCTTTTATTATTAATGTTATAACCATATCTTACTTATTAACTCTTTATTTAATTATCCTTTTAAATAACTTTATTATATAAGCTTAAAAGCTCTTTCGATTAACCATATTATCGGTAAATAAAGCGTTATTAATAACTTAAAAATCATTTTTTCCGCCATATTAAAACGCTAAATACCGCGTTTCTTATAAATATAAAAGTACCTTATTTACGACAGCTTAATATTCGAGTTTAAGATTAATTACGTAATATATTAACTTTAAAATAGTGAAGGTAACGTTAAGCCATATAATTATCATTACATATAATAAGGAACTTACTTTCCATAAGTACGTAATAATATCGGTATTATTAATTAAGCTTTTAAAAAGGAGAAGCTCTTCTTTAATTATTAAGGTACTCATTACTTACTTTATTTACGTTAAATTAATGATCTTTTTAATATAAGATAATTAAAATAATTAAATAAACTTCTTTTCTTTATCTTTAAGTACGTTAATACTTAAGAACTATTATAATTCTTTTCCTTTAATAAGCTTATAACTTTACTTTAATTGTTTAATTAAAGAGAGAGCTTTAACTCGATCTTTCTTATAAAACATTAAGGTTATATCATTAATGTAAAAGAAAAGGAGCACTTTATCCTTAATAAAGTAATAAGGTTTATATAATATTAATTAAAAACCGAGTTTACGTAAGGTTTAAGTAAGCGATCATTATTAAAGTAATAATAAGTGTCATAAATTATATAATGCATTTTTAAGTTTAAATATTATTTTAACCTTTTAATAATTAAGAGGCATCTTTATAAACACCTTTTCATCGAGTTTTACATTTATAAACGCGTTAATTACATCGTATTATAATAGTTTAAAATCGTACCGAGCTATAATAATGATTAACATTCGAAAGGATCTTTTTATTAAGGTCGCCGCGTAACTACTTACGTAAAGGTCGAGAAGTTATTAATTGCTATTTATAACAAGCCTTACCTTAACTTTATCGAACTTATTATACTTATTAAATTTATATATATATACTTATTTATAATTTAAGATCTTTTATCTTTTAGCTTTAAGGTCTTTTAACCTAATTTTTACTTAAGACTTTATATCTTTATAGCTTTATAAATACACTTTCTTTACTTCTTTAAACAGTCTTTTTAAAAGGTGATTCTTAAGCTCTTTATAACTTTTTAAAGGTAATAAAAAGTCTTTTTAATATATTAATTAAGGCTTTTTTAATAACCTTTATATAATAACTTTTATATAATAACTTTTATAAGGACCCTTTTTTTTTAAATTAATTACTTTTCTTACTTAAGTCCTTATGAAAAAAGCACTTTATTAACATTTTATATAATGTATCTTTAAAGTAATTAAAATATGCTTTAACCTTATTTAACTTACGCTTAATTAGCTTTTAATACTTATTTTTAACCTTATTTAACTTATACTTAATTATATTTTTTTAAAATTATTATTAAGAAGCTTTAACTTTATTTAACTTATGCTTTAACTTAATTAAAGTATTAAATTTTCTTATAACCTTATTTAACTTACGCTTAATTAAGGTATTAAGGTTTATTAAGCTTCCTTTTAGTCTATATATTAAACTTATTCTTATGCGTAAAGAAAGCTACTTAGTTAACGTCTTCCAGAATATACTTTATAACGAATTAATTATGGATTTCAGTTAAAGCATATAAAACTAATTTATTTAATCGTTTTAAGAGTGTAAGATTCAACCTGTTATCTTAATAAAATCCTCTTTAGCGCAGTTTTCGTAATGAAACTAGGTTATAAGTAATTTCCTTACAGTACGCTATATTATATAAGTGCAGCAACTTCTCCTTTTCAGCTAGTGGTTAAACCTTAATATCCACTTCGCTATAACTCAGAATCGGTATTTAATGATCGCTTGCCTAAATATAGTCGCTTAACGCTACCCGCTTAAAGTTTAAGAAGCAGCTTATTTAGTTAAAGATGTAAAGGGTGGAATTAAAGTTAAGTATTGCCGAATATATACGGGGATAGGATTAAATTATAAACGCTGCTCCCTTAATAGTTATAAAGGTTAACTTAATCTCTGCTATCCTCTTAAGCAGTTAAGCGCGCTTTAAGAAGCGCTCTCTTTACCTCGACTCCTTTAACGAGCTTATTATATTATCTTTTCTCGTCTTCTTCGTAAACTTTAGGTTCTTAACTTCCTTCCTAAGGTTCTCATCCTCCTTAAGAGCCTTATTCACCTTCTCTTTAATGTAATCGCAGGGTCTGAACCAGCTAAGAGCTCCCTTTAGGAACAGGTAAAAGCACTTAGCTAAGACGTAATAATCCTGCTTACACGCACTGCACCAGGCTTTCTCCCTTAACCTCTCGCCTATTAAGTACTTCTGTCAGAAAGTACGGGGCAAGACCGGAGTTTCCAACATGAGCACGGAGGTTCCGGGTACGCAAGACCCACCGAAGGATCCACCAGGAAGCAAA